>CM064547.1:31384430-31559430 GCA_032716605.1 Paralithodes platypus
ATGTGTGTGTGAGGTTTACAGACCACACGCGCAAAATTGATAATGCCTGGATAACAAAGGTAAAGAACATTGCTCGGGTTACCCCAGAGTTAGTAATGACAAGTAATTAAGCATAACAGTTGGTTGTTTAGTTCTTCCCCTGTTGATGGAAACGTTTCTTTCGTGTTTTGATATCATAAAAAGTTTTTGTTGTAGAGAAGTTGTTGAGAGACAAAATTTGGAGTATACACCAAATACGAGTGGTTGTGCTTCAATTATCTTGATTTTAGGTTAAAGGTGTTTCTATGTTTGTTGGTTGTAGTCTTGAAGAAGAACATCAGAGGGTTGGTAGTGGACCCTCAAGGCACAACACATAGATGATTCAGATTGTTATATTCAGATGTTCTAAAGCAGAAAATTATTCTCACCCCCGTCTTACATTACAGCTCGCACGGAGATAGTATTGAAATGTTTTTAGCATATAACTCAAGGGGTAAATATTAAAAAGCCAGTCTCAGGACCCCTGTATGATACAATATCGCCGTTCTAGAGGTTTCCTAAAGGAAGCTAAGATATGAGCTTCTCCAGACTGACCTCTGATACATTACTATTCAATAAATCCTTTGCATGTCTGGAAACTATGCCTGTATCAGTGGGATGGAGATAGAGCTATAGGCCCAACTGTTTTTCGTTAAACACCGAGTGCACGATATAATTTTTTTATATTCAAAAACAGTGTTTTGTAGTCGTGTGGTTTGTGTATTTGTGAATCGTTGATGTTTAGAAAACAAAAAGAAAAAGTGCAAAAAAAAAGTGGCAAGCAAGGCATTAATCACTTAACCAGAAACTATCGTCCAATTAGCTCTTTAAATCCTCAGTTGTATCGTAAAATGCTGGGAATAACGGTCATACGAGACACAGACTCGTAAATCACTACAGATTGGCTGATAAAGATAACAGATTACTTAATAAGATACTCAACACGTGCTTTCGTTAAATAAAAAAACGGTTCCTGTTTATACAACATTCCTCTGCGTTTAGACTTCTTCCACGATATCGCATCAATAACCTTCTACGTATTTTGAGAGTTAAAGGCTTGTTATGAGTTATTATATACCATTTTGGATTTTTCAAAGGTGCCTTTTGACAAATGTTTCCTCCACAAACGTTTACTGCTATAACTAAAATGGCTGCATGGAAGGATATACAAGTACGGATGCTGTTTTTTTTTTTTTTTTTGTGTGTTGAATATTATTTTTGAAATGTTGATAGAAAAATTGGGAATAGAGATAAAAACATGGATAGAAAATTGGTTCTCAGCAACATGCAATCAGAATAGGCAAAGGGTAAATTATATATTTGTACTAAGTTAGTTTATGCATCATAAACGGACTTTGTACTATAAGGAGTTTCAATTATTTAGGCATCTCTAATAGTGGACCAATGTAATGTATAGCGGTGTGCTTTGTGTCTATCGCTGTCTTTTCTTTTCTTGTTTGTCTTCGTGGTTTGGTTTACCCAAGGCGATCGGTAACTAGTGGAATCAGCCAATTTCTTGCTTTCTAACTTGTTCCAATAAGGCAACGACATAGATGAGTGGTTTTTCTTTTTCTTTTTCTCACCTTGCACCCCAATCTCAAAAATTTGCCTGACGATTACAAAAAATTGCAATACTAATAGCGTTACTCTTCTAATAAGAACAACTTCGTTGACGATATGCAACATCAATCTTAGATTAATATTGTCATGTTGGGCCCAACCAAAACATGCTTTGGCCAAATGAGTTTCAATGCGGATTATATATAATATTGTAAAAAGTTACTACATGTCGTGCGATACCTAATTTATGAGAGAAAGCATAAACTATTCGTATATCGAAATGGCACTCAGGCTTAAGAATGTAAAACAGAGAAAGAAACCGAATTCTCTATCGGGGTGTATATCATAGTAGTAAACAGTAAATATAGGCGGAGTATATTACCTAAAAACGATTCTTTGTCAACAATGTTTCAGAAGTTGTTAAGAATGGGCTAAACAATAATAATTGGCTTTATAGGGCAGGGCGATCTTTGAGCATAAATCCAAGAGAAGTTATTCCTAACTCCTTTACAATTTCCTTTAGGTCCGCCCCTGTCTTCTGACAGAATATTGCGTTCATATCCTGGTTGACCCTTGTATTACCCAAAAATGAGTTAAATAAAACAAGCTTGTTTAGATACGAGGGTTCAACGTAGATTTTTTTTGTTACCAAAATGATACCTAGCCAAAAGAAACAAACCATACGAAGAGCGTCTTAGAGAATTAAATCTATTTCCTTTAACCCAGCGCAGATTACGAGGTTGACTTAAGTCAAGTGTTCAAAATCATCAGGGGCATCGACAATGTGAACTGTAGTAAGTACTTCACTATCGACCAATCTAATTACATGCGGGGAAACGGTTGCAAAATTATTGGTAAATCTTTTAACTCACACGAAATCTAAGAATTTCTTTCTCAATCGAGTTGTCAACTTGTGGAATGGGCTTCCCCGAAACGTTTTAGACTGCATCACCGTTGATTCATTTAAACTCCGCCTAGACAAATATCTCTCATCAAACCCTCGACTGACTGCGTTTGAAAAGGAATAACTTTTTTTTTTCCCCTCCTCAGTTACTACCCCATCGGTCCTCTACTAACTTCATAATCCTGCCACGGACACTAGTTCCAGGGCAGTAATTCCCTTTCCAATGTTCCCTTACCCACTCTAAACCACTGTTTGGACACTTGATCCTCAGTGTGTTGGAGGACAAGCAACCCTAGAAGGG
Organism: Paralithodes platypus; assembly: GCA_032716605.1. Classification (NCBI taxonomy): domain Eukaryota; kingdom Metazoa; phylum Arthropoda; class Malacostraca; order Decapoda; family Lithodidae; genus Paralithodes; species Paralithodes platypus. The sequence goes on from CM064547.1 coordinate 31,387,214, forward strand.
TTACTAGATCTGTTGTTTGCTCTGATTTTTTTTGTACTCTCTCTCTTCTCTCTCTTTCTCTCTCTCTCTCTTCTTCCCTCTCTCTCTCTCTCTCTCTCTCTCGCTCCTCTCTCTATCTCTCTCTCTCTCTCTTCTCTCATCTCTCTCTCTCTCTCTCACTCTCTCTCTCTCTATATCTCTCTCTCTCTCTCTCTCTCTCTCTCCTCTCTCTCTTCTCTCTCTCTCTCTATCTCGTCTCTCTCTCTCTCTCTCTCTTCTCTCTCTCTCTGAGCTCTTCTCTCTCTCTCTCTCTCTCTCTATCTCTCTCTCTCTCTCTCTCTCTCTCCTCTCTCTCTCTCTCTCTCTCCCTATGCCCATGAAACAACGCCAGTCAGGACCGAGAGATAACTATGCTAATAGACTCCTCTGAGTATTGACATCGCTACCCCCGGAAAAGCCCTCCCACAACCTACCCAATCAAACTCCACCCGCACAGTTAAGAAAAATAAATAACTCCGCCCAACCCTTCCAAGTCCATCACACCATTTAAACGAAACCGTCAACCCCAATGGCCCACAAGTTGCGAAAATGACCTACCTGAACCACAAAACAAACTAAACAACCCCACCCAACCCCATCCAAGCCAACCCAACCAACTGAATGAATTTGACAACCCGCCGCGGCTTCAAGTCACAACCTCAAACCCATCCCCACCAATAAGAAAAACAAATCCAGCGCATGCTGAGAGAAATGATATAAAAATAATATCCATAAATGCCTGCTCAATAAGAAACAAAATAGACGAACTCAAATGTCTGTTATTAAATGAGAAAGTTGACGTTATTTGTATAACGGAAACACATCTGAACCTTAAAAATAAAGATCTACTTCATGAATATCACATAGAGCCATATAAAAAATTTCATAAAGACCGTAACAATGGAAAACAAAGAGGGGGGGTTGCAATGTACGTTGCAACCTACTTAAACCCGTCGAGGTGACTCTCCCCGAAAGTAATGCAGAAATAGTGTGCGTCAAAATAAATACAAAAAACATGAACTTAAATATCACTACAGCGTACCGACCACCGAGACTAACTGTTGCCGATGATACAATTTTTTATGAAATACTAGAGAAAACCCTTAATTCCGACGAAACAGTTTTACTAGGTGACTATAACCTCCCCCTAATTGACTGGAATACCACGACCGGAAAAAATGCTGAGTCACGCCTAATGACAAGCTTCATCCAGGACAATTTTTTGACTAAACACGTAAAACAGCCGACGCGAGACAGGAATATATTAGACCTCGTAATCACTACCCAAGAAAATCTATTATCAAACCTGGATGTAGGTGAACATCTGGCAACGTCCGATCATAAAATCTTAAGAATCAACCTTATAAGCAAATATTCCTCAGTAAAAACAACAGGAATGGTTTCGGACTTCAAAAACGCAAATTATGACGGACTTAAGGAATCGCTATCAAACATACACTCAAACCTCATAAATATAAACGAAGTAAATGAACTATGGGGACATTTTAAGTCTACAATTACAGAGGCGCATAAACAATTTGTACCCATGAAACCAAAACGTAATACGAAATCAAGTATGCCCCCTTGGTACAGTAGAGACATTGGCAAGGCAATAAGGAAAAGGAATCAACTCCACAAACTTGTAAAAAATAACACAAACACTGAAGTAATTAAAAACTTGTACAAAAATAGTAGAAGGGAAGTGAAAAAATAATTAGGGCGAAGAAACAAAATTACGAAATGACTATTGCCAGAGAAAGTGCCACAAACCCCAAAAAATTCTACAGTTACGTAAATAAAAATAAACAGATCAAATGCGGAATCGGACCGCTAATAGAAGATGGCCAGACAATAACAGGTGACACAAACACGGCAAATCTGCTCAACAAATATTTTGGCTCAGTTTTCACAGAAGAAATTATCGATCATACCCTTGAAAATAACACCTTAACTCATGTGATAGGAGATTTCACCATCAGTGTTAGCGAAGTACAAAGCAAATTGAGTAATTTAAATGTAAATAAGACCCCGGGACCCGACATGCTCCACCCGAAAATAATTAAGAATGTTAAGGACGAAATAGCAAAACCCCTGACACAACTATTTAACTTATCATTACTACAGGGGATTGTACCGAGTGATTGGAAAGATTGGAAAGATGCGAACATTACGCCGATATACAAGAAGGGTAGCAAGGCCAAAGCGAGTAATTACAGACCAATTAGTCTAACTTCAATTGTAGGAAAAATCATGGAAAAAATCCTTAGAGATAAGATAGTAGATTACCTCGAATCAAACAACCTAATCAAAAATAGTCAACACGGCTTTAGATCAAATAAGTCATGCCTAACAAATTTGATTGAATTTTATAACAAACTATTCACATATAACGACATGACGAAATCACTAGATATAATCTTCTTGGACTTTCAAAAAGCTTTCGACAAGGTGCCTCACCGAAAACTATTGGCTAAACTGGAGAGGATAGGTATCAAAGGTGAAATTCATTCTTGGATACAAAATTGGCTTACAGGCAGAAGACAGAGAGTGGTGATACATAGAGTGGAATCGGAGTGGGAGCCTGTCACTAGTGGAGTTCCACAGGGTTCAGTCCTTGGACCGGTTCTGTTTCTCATTTACATTAACGATATTGATGTAGGGGTAAACAACACCATTTCCAAATTTGCCGACGATACAAAAATAGGAAATACAGTCCTGAACGAAGATGATAGAAATGCGTTGCAATCTGATTTAAACAAAATATCAGAGTGGTCGAAAAAATGGCAGATGCCCTTCAATGTCGATAAATGTCAGGTGCTGCAGGTTGGTAGCAGAAATATGAAATACAAATACGAAATGAATGGCAAACAAATAAAAACCGCAACGGTAGTAAAAGACCTAGGGGTACTAATATCTGAAAACCTAAAAACTTCCGACCAATGTATAGCAGCAGCAAATAAGGCAAACATAGCATTGGGCTTTATTAAACGAAAATTTACATATAAACATGAAAACGTAATAGTGCCACTGTTCAAAAGTATGGCGAGGCCCCACCTTGAATATGGTGTGCAGTTCTGGTCACCTTATCTGATCAAGGACATTGTAAGACTCGAGTCAGTACAGCGTAGAGCGACGAAGATGATACCCTCACTTAAGAAATAAACCATATGAAGAAAGACTTAAAAGATTGAACCTGTTCTCATTAAAAAAGAGGAGGTTGAGGGGTCAGCTTATTGAGTGCTTTAAGATACTAAAAGGTTTCGACAAAGTCGATGTAAATGCACTATTCACATTAAACAATACTAATCAAACTCGCGGAAATGGAATGAAATTAAAAACCAAAAAGGCAAACCTAGATGTCACAAAGAGTTTCTTCACCTACAGTGTGGCGTCAGAGTGGAATAAACTACCAGCGAGAGTGGTGGAGAGCGACACAATAAACGCTTTCAAGGGAAGGCTTGACCTCTATCTGCAGAGGGCTGGTGGATATGAAAAAAAAAAAAAAAAAAAAAATGTATGTAAGTGTATGTGTGTGCACTGTACAGTATGTATGTATATACTGTATATATATAGGTATGTATGTATGTGTGTATATGTATGTACCGGTATGTATGTACCGGTGTATATATGTATGTATATGTGTATATATGTATGTATATGCATATATACATATATAGTTTGTAAGGCCAGACTGCCTAGTAAGGACCTTGAGGCCTGTGTGGTCTGTGTATCTATGTAGCTCTATGTAGCTCTATGTAGCTCTCTCTCTCTCTCTCCACCCACTTTATTGGTATGAATAAAATAATAGTACAGGTCATACTATATAATATATAACATACACCTTTTGTTAGCAATCTACAAACTAGCGACAAATTAGATTAACAGAAGTAGTAAACTATTATTATTTAGATGAGTTACCTTTGTAGTGTCAAAATATGTCGATCTGTGGATGACTTACCTCAAGCATGAGAGTCACAGTTAATACTGAGTCGGTGGGATATTGATTACATTGATCAGGATTCATTAAGATTGGTAATATCATTATCAAGATTCTAAATTACCTGTGGCCAGAAAAAACATTGCATATGATCACATTGATACATTAAGCCAAATGGTTAGAGGTATGGCATGTCTGATTTATATATTTAACAATTAATTTACATCGAGGCAAATTTGTTGATAAAGCATTTCCCTCAGGAATATCAGTATATTTAGAGTAGCTGGCAACAGTGTTTAAACTTAGATACAAAATTCCTCTCTGTTTATGGCGATTTAAAGTCGATTTTCCTCTGCATCAGGCTAAACTACCCCTTCCCTCCCCCAAATGGATAGTTTAAGTCTCGTTTCACCTTTATTGCTCTCTGACATTAGGTTGAAATTAGTATGGATCTTCATAAAGAGCTCCTTACCAAAACTTCTGCTGAAAATACACACTTCCTACTTGACAGGCTTATCAACATTTATCAGGGTAAATTCTATGACCTTAACTATTCAGCTATAGTATACCAATCTAATTCTTTCTGATTAACTTGCTCTATAGACGAATGCTAATAATTGATGTGTGCTAACCTAGAAACAATAAATAAAATAATTACTAAAGTATATGAAAAATCTGTTGGTATCACGGAAGAGCCAAGTCTGGTTTCTCAGAGAGAGAGAGAGAGAGAGAGAGAGAAGTGTGCACTGTGTTAATCGATTTATGTAGTAAATATGGTATTGATAAATAATTTGTGCATTACCTTGGTAACAGTGAGACTATGAGTAACTACATGTAAACTCAGGTTATTAGATATCACAAATAGACCAGGATATACACAGATAATATTATTCCACACATATAGTTATTTATACTGATATGTTATACTCTTTGCATGTGGTTTGTTACATATTGCCAAGTCTGATAATATAAGATAATGTGATACAGGGGGAAATATTTACCTAGAGTAAATTACCCTCGAGAATTGCAATCCATTTTTTCCCCAACACATTATTTCCTTGATCTATTTACTTTACTATGACTGTCTAATAAATATCAATTAAATAAATATAATTACAGAAGTTAATTGAGTATACCTTTATCAATTGTTCATATTACCGCAAGCATAATGTTTATCAACAGGACAATTAATATTTGTCATTGTTATATTGCATTGCGCAATAATCTTGTATGATCAAGCTACACATTTATTTTGAAATTAATTGAAAAAAAGCTAGATAATCGAATGAGTTACCTCTGCATATATAAGCTTATGAAGGTGATACTTTCACGTCGACCTCCTCTCGGGAGATAAGGTTGTCTGGCAATAGGTGGATATATAGATAGATAGATAGATAGATAAATAGATAGATAAATCAGATTAGCGAGTTCACGAAATATGATATGACATCAAGATTTGTGTGCAATGATTAACCGAAGTTGTAAGAGGAAGCATAAACAAGCGAACAGGGGATCGTCCAAAGGGATCCTAATGCATCATTCATATAAACAACTATATTTAAGCCAATTAGTGAAATATGCTGAAAATGGGTGCAAAACTAATACAAAGTAAAGAGTAAGTAAGGCCATGCCAGTATAAAAAGAGATACAATATAATTATAGTACATAAATAAATTTAGCTTAATAATTTTCCACCCGTCCACGAACACAAAACCTCTATGCATTCATGTCCCGATTGCCCTTTAAGCACACACACGCACGCGCACACACGCACGCGCACACACACACGCGCACACACACACACACACACACACACACTGAAATATCCTAAATTTAGTTATTATACATTCATCCACCAGTCTAAACAATCCCACCACAACTCCTCCACCTCCACCCACCTTGTTAGTCACCTCGCCACCCTTACGTCCCTCCATCCCTTAGTGACAACTATACTCTATTTTTTTCCAGCTGATCGTAAATTGAATCTCTTATTAGCTGATTTCTCGATACTTAATGGAAATATATGAAATTACTATGGCTGTGTGTCATATTAATGCCAAGTTTTCAGAATAAACATCATCTTTCGCTACAAAATCTACCTTATAGCCGAGTAACAAAGATAGAAACATGACAATTTACCCTCAGCTGGGAAAAAATAGACAAGAGGATAGAAAAAAGTCCGAGCTCGGAGAGGGAGAGGAAGGTGGATAATTATACATGGCCGCGTCAGTATAATGTTACTTCGTGGTGCTACTTCAAAATATATTCTTCTCAAGTTCTCATCATATTGCTGAATAAATTTCATAATGTGATTCATTAAAGGTGTAAATGGATATATATAATAGTGTTACTTTCAACATTCTGTATACCTCTTATAACCTAGAGGGAGAGAGAGAGAGAGAGAGAGAGAGAGAGACGTTTCAGTTACTGAAAGAGGGAATCTACTGTTCATTACGAATTATTTTTCGGGAACATTATTGTATGAACAAGTAAAAGTAAATAAGTTTAACATTCGTCACTGTATGTTATAGAACGTCACCTCCTCCCATTGTGTCCTACCATTTTAACTCTACGACAAGCTCCCTCCCTTCCCATCAAGCTGCGCCATCTATGGGGCAAAATCTTCGATTGATTCAGGGAGGGGAGTGTGAGATCTTACTATATTCAGAGCGAACAAACTACACAACGAATTTACCCAAACCCTACGACTAGGTGGCCCACGCGGAATTGCGGCCGAGTGTACACATACGGAACCCAGGAACTATGAAATGAGACAAGGAACACAGTTGTAAGCATTGAACCCTTTCGTTTGTAATCTAGCCATTCGGCTGATTCAGGGTCAGGTACAAACTCCGACGTTTCGAAGCAGTAGAACCCCTGCTCAGCGGTAAACCTCTTACAATTTGCTTTCTAACAAGGGACTGGTGTTCTCAAGAAGAGGCCCCAGTATTGAAGTAATGCATGGCTTGATAGCCAATAAGGCCTATTTTAACTAACTAACGCCATTGGTGGCTTTGAAATATAATTGAACACAGTTCATGTAGTTCCGTATATTATTATTTTTATTGTTTATTACTTTATTATTATTATTTGTTATTCGTATTTCAGCCATACCTAATGAACGACAAAAAGTTCATCAATGTGGTGGTGTTAATTGGAAAAAACCGAGCCTAATCCATTAGATAATGGTTTGATAATCATTGTACATTACTGTAATTATTATTTCAATATACAATATAGATTCATTGATAGCTCAAAATGCAGCTAGATAGGAATAAATCCCGGGAGGGGGGGGGGGGGAATACCCCCCCCCCCCCCCCCCTCCCGAGATCACCAAGGTGCATTGGCTCGCTTCGCTCGCCACCCCTCACCCCCCCCCTTAAAAAATCAGCAAACCCTGAAGCCCCCCCCCCCCCTCCAGAAACCAAGCCCCCCGGGCCCCCAAATATCTAGCTACGCCCCTGTATTTTATAATCCTACTCAATATAGTAGATGTTTTAATACCCCATTTATGTACCTATGTTTAAAGAATAAATATGAGTGTAATTTATACTGTGTGTTTATTGTGTTTTTGGGATAGCTATTGAGTAATTGAAAAGTAATATTCATGAAGCGAGATATGTTCCTGTTGAGCATTGTCCAATTCTAAATATCCAAAATCCGGGTGAATAAAGAATACATAACAAAGCGAGTTGGATTACAAACCGGCATAACATATACTGTATATATATATATATATATATATATATATATACTGTATATATATATATATATACAGGGTGATTCAGGATTGCATGCATTAAATTGGAGGACGACCTCCTTGGATAATTTTAAACAACAATGTATCTATGGTAAAATGTTGAATTATACATAGTTTGGCTGTTGCAGTACATTTACAATGTCGTATTAATGAGGGTGGAAAGTGAAGTGAAACTCGCATAGATTTATGTGCACATTTATTCACAGATTTCGACAGTGTGCTCCTCTTTGCTATAGGCTAAAGAAAATGTTCAAAGTGGCCCTCATTTGTCTGCAACACACTTTACTCCTGTACTCAAGATGTATGGAAAACATCCTCGGAAATCTATATGGGTCTCCCTTCACTTTCCACCCTCATTACTACAACATCATAAACGTACTGTAACAGCCAAACTATGTATAATTCAACATTTTACCATAGATGCATTGTTGTTTAAAATTATCCAAGAAGGTCGTCCTCCGATTTAATGCATGCAATCCTGAATCACCCTGTATAATGTATATATATATATATATATATATATATATATATATTTTTTTTTTTTTTTTATATGTTACAGGGAATCTGTGTAATCAGGGATTACATAAAATCTCTAGTGAATTTGTGAAATAGAATAAGTAATATGCTTATAATTCTATATTCCTAAGATATCAAGTTGCTCTTAATAGTATCATGTGTTGTATATGTTGTGCTATGTTAAATTTAGCAAAGATAGATAACTTAAATATTTATATTGACTTCATTAACCGTGTATAAATATTTGAAAGTTAATTTGTATCCTCCTATATTGTTAAGTTCGGAAATATACCTGGTAGTTTGGCTAAATTGAACCCAACCTAACTTTTCCACTATAAAATATTCTAAAACAGTACATTGCTTTAGAAATATTTCAAATTAATATAACTTATTTCACGAATTCACTAGGGATGTCGTGAAATTCCTAGGTACACAGATTCCCTGTAATATATATACAGTATAATTATATAATATACATATATATATATATATATGTATATATATATATATATATATATATATATATATATATATATATATACTGTATATGCAGGGTGTCCCCAAAAAGATGTGCCAAACTTCAGGATATCTTTATATAGATGATTCTAAGCATAACAAGTTCTATAACATTAATTCTAAATCTCAACCGTTTAAGAGGCATAAAAGCTTTTACATAGTGGCCTCCCAAGAGTGGCCAATACATCCCGAAGACTATTAGGTACACATAGTACTCCAAACAATCCCTCCCCAATCTTGTTTGCAAATATCCAAGGCCTAAAAAATAGAACCACAAACAAAGTACCATTTATTAGGGGCCTGCTAGAAGAAGGAAACGCTATATTTGCGGCTCTCACAGAAACTCACATTAAAGATCAGGAAGATAGTGAGGTATGGATTCCTGGTTACAACCTACATAGGGCGGACAGAACGCATAGATCACATGGAGGTGTAGCCTTGTACATACATGACTCACTGATATGTACTGAATTCCTAAATAACAGTAATGAAGTGGTGGAAATACTTGGAGTTAAAATAGAATCCCTAAATTTAGCAGTTATTGTTACATACAGGCCTCCAGACTCATCCCGAGAAGAATTCAAAACCCAGCTCAACAAAATAAAATCAGAAGTGGAAACCCTGGGGAACCCAGCACCAAATATTATATGGCTAGGAGACTTTAACCTACCAAACATTAAATGGAGACAACTAGAAAACCAGTTAGCGGCAAATAACACCGGAGAAGCAAATACTAATACGAGAGAGCTTTTTGAACTTTGTGATTTTTTTAGTCTTACCCAACATATTGCTGAACCCACACGGGAAAACAATATCTTAGACCTGGTCTTCACTAACAACGACTCTCTAGTACACAGAATTAACATATCGGACACAACATACTCAGATCATAAATTAATTGAGATCAAAACAACCTTAGAAAGTGTACAGACAACCTCAGAATCGAGAACAAAAACCGGCCCCTTCAGTAAATTTAACTTCAATAACAAAAACATTAGGTGGGAAGAGGTAAATCAAGAAATGGAGGAAATAGACTGGGAAGATTTAATGGATAACCTGACACCAGCAGAATGTCTAGTTTTAATAACAGAAACCATGACCCAAATCTGTAGCCACCATATACCTGCAAGACAAACAAAACGAAGAAGCAAACAAGATCGGGAAAGGAGGAGGCTGTACAGAAGAAGAAAATTACTCACACAAAGACGCACACATCAAAATCTACAGGATAGGCAAAAGGTCGAAATAGATAGAGAAATTGTGGAAATTGAACAAAGGCTAAGAATATCATATGAACTACAACATATGGAAGAGGAGAGGAAAGCTATTGCAGGTATAAAGGAAAATTCCAAATACTTCTTTTCATACGCCAAACAAAAGGCTAAAACAACATCAAACATCGGCCCACTGAGCAAAGGGGACGACTCTTTCACAGGGGACAAAAAGGAAATGAGCGAACTCTTAAGCAGGCAGTATGAAATGGCATTCAGTGAGCCTGATGAAACAAAAGTCATCAGAGACCAAAATATATTTTTCATGGAAACCTCCCCCACGGAAACCCCTCAGATGCTGGATATTGATTTTGGTCCAAAAGACATAGAAGAGGCCATTTCCAACATGCCATCCCACTCGGCACCAGGCCCGGACTCATGGAATTCGATCCTAATGAAAAAATGTAAGGAAAACCTCTCAAAACCCCTGGCTATAATGTGGAGAAGGAGTCTAGACACTGGTGACATACCAGATAGCTTGAAAAACGCAATAATTGCCCCACTGCATAAAGGAGGGAGTAAAGCACTACCAAAAAACTACCGCCCGGTAGCTCTAACCTCTCACATCATTAAAGTTTTCGAGCGAGTCCTGCGAAGCAAAATTTCAACATTATGGAGACAAATGAACTACACAACACCAGTCAACATGGGTTCAGAGCGGGAAGATCATGTCTCTCACAACTTTTTGGAACACTATGACAAAATTCTTAAAGCGCTAGAAGAAAAGAAAAACATGGATGTCATTTACACCGATCTTGCTGAGGCATTTGATAAATGTGACCATGGTATAATAGCCCACAAACTGAAAGCAAAAGGTATAACTGGGAAAATCGGACGGAGGATATACAATTTCCTCGTAAACCGAAGACAATCGGTAGCAGTAAACCAAGTCACTTCTGTGCCTTCGGATGTCAAAAGCTCAGTGCCCCAAGGAACAGTGCTAGCGCCCCTTCTGTTCCTCATACTAATTTGCGACATAGATACCAACACCAGACACAGTACGGTGTCGTCTTTTGCTGATGACACAAAATTAAGCAAGATAGTAAACACACAAGAGGACACGGGCCGACTGCAGGAAGACATGAATGTAGTATTCCAGTGGACCAGGGAAAACAACATGCAATTCAATGAGGAAAAATTCCAATTAATACGGTACGGAGATAAAAATGGTGTTAAAGAAATTACAAATTACTTAACAGAATCTAACCACATAATAGAACAGAAAGACAGTGTGAAAGACCTTGGGGTATTAATGTCTGAAAATATGAGTTTCAAAGTACATAACCAGGTCAAAGTGGCGGCTGCGAAACGTCCAACGGGTTGGATTCTGCGTACTTTTAAAACACGCGGTGAATTGCCTATGATAACGCTCTTCAAATCTCTAGTGCTACCGCGGCTTGAATACTGTAGCGTATTACCATCCCCATACAAAGCAGGTGAAATAAATGACGTAGAGAGTGTACAAAGAAATTTCACTTCGCATATAAGTTCGATAAAACATCTACACTATTGGGAGCGTTTAAGAGCACTGAATCTGTACTCACTGGAACGTAGAAGAGAACGTTACCTAATAATATACACGTGGAAAATCGCAGAGGGTTTAGTACCAAACCTACATACTCCGATAGTCATGAAATTCAGTGATAGGAGAGGCTGGGAATGCGAAATCCCCCGGATGAATAACAGGGGTGCTATGGGCTCTCTGCGAGAGGGCTGGTTATCACACAGAGGCCCACGTCTCTTCAACAAACTCCCACGGCGAGTAAGAGACATGAGGGACATCTCGTTAGACAACTTCAAGAGAGCCCTAGATGTCGAACTGCAAAAAGTGCCAGACGAGCCCATCCTCGCAAGGGAGCGAGCTGTCGCTTCAAACAGTCTACTGCACCAAATCACCACCCATAACGAGGGGCGTCGCGCTCCTTGGTGCCGCTAGAAGAGCGGCGAACACATCCAAAGGTATCCAAAGGTATCCAAAGGTAAGGTAAGGTGTCCTCCTCTGCATGTAATGGACTGTCCAATAATTTCTAGCAGGTTCAAAGTGAGCTAATATGTTTGTTATACCAGTTTTTTACTGGGGTTGATTGGTTTAAATAGGTAGGTTCTACTTGACTGGAGGAGCCGAATTCGTTTTAACACATGCACAGAAAGTGATAGAGGAGAATTATAACAACACGTACATTCATATTATATTTATTGGCACAAGAATATTGCATATGTAATACTAGAATAATGGTAAAGAACAAAATATACATAAGACGCACGAGCGAGGCTCCACTAAGTTTTACTTGAAAGACTGTTACTTCTACAATATAGATTAGTGCTCCCTAGAATAGAGGTATTACACTTGCACTCGATACGATAGGTGATTATAAGGACTGTCTTCTAATTGAAGGATTACACTTGTCCTGTTGTAAAGATCATTAGATAAGAATAGCACTCCCTTCAATTGAGATATTTCACTTGTGCTAATAACTTTTAGATAGGAATCACTGTATGTGCAATTGTTAGGTTAAAATGCATAGAGTTATTTTAGATGTAGTGACAATGAGGTTTTCTTTCTATTTTCATTTTCCAGATAGTTTGGATTATAATATTTAGTATTCACTTGGTATTAATATGATTAGATTTAATATTAGTACTTCCCTATTTTATTTGGGCACCACTAGTACTTTCTTTATATTTGAATTTGCATAAGAATCAGAGAGTATGATTTCACTAGAGTACTTCTTTATATATAGGTGCGTCACTAGTACTCTTCACTGTTGATCATTATTAAAATACTCTCTCTAAATACACTTAGCATAATCACTTGTCACAGTTGTTTCTCCTGTGTATTTATAACCGCTAGACCATGGCAAACGCTATCTTTGGACGTAATGGGCCCATTTCCTGTGGTAAACGGAAAAAGATTCGTCGTCACCTTCGTCGACGTCTACTCCAAGTTCCTCATAGCCTGCCCTGTTCAAGACCACAGCGCTTTCTCAATCGCAAAAGTACTAGCCACAGAGGTATTAGCAGTTTTTGGTCTACCTGAAACCCTTCTCTACGACAATGCCCCAGAATTCTCCAGTAAAGTATGGGAAAATTTTACAAAATTATGTCGCATAAAGGTGTCGCATTAATCCCCATACTGGCCCCAAGGTAACTCCATAGTGGAGAGAAGTCATAAGACCATTAACAATCAACTAAGAACCAGACTCATTGCCCTACAAACCCAAGATGGCCTGCTCAAATAAAGATGATTCAGTGGGGCATGAATTCCTCTCCTAGAGACGACGGCATCACACCCCACAAAAGGATTTACGGCATGGCCCCTTAACTCCTGCCGTTCAGGGACGTTGCCAAACCGTCCACCCCCACCATCAAAACAGACCCTTTGCAACACCTGCAGAACGTCCTTCACACTGCGCAACTATGTCAGGACACTACCAAGGACGCCTCGCCACCTCAGAGTCCATACGCAATTAATTATCTCATTATGGTCTCCAAATTACCTATAATCAACAATCTGGGACCTAGATACGTAGGCCCCTATAAAATCATTAAAGTACCAAATCCATAATTATCAGGTAATTATAAATTACCACGGAGTGTCTTGAGTATAGAGAAATCGCTTTGTGAGGATTTATCGTCCTCTGATCATGGACAGAGATAAATCTTACTCTGATCCTCCAACAACGACCACAACTCCTTCACCTACTCAGCCACATCAACCAAATAACCGTGAGTTACCAGTCATTCCACAGCAAACGCTTATAACTACCACAAATTTGTCTTCTTCCGACTTACCTTCACCTTACCCTCCAAATCTTTTCAACGATCCACAACTATCTCACAAAACATCACTCACACCTCTTCCTCCCCATACCTTCTCTACTAACCTTCCAACTTACCCCTCAACCTCAAAAGAACATAAACCTCCATCCTCAACCATTCCAAACCGCCCTAGCTACCCCCTACGTAACATATTTCCCTCTACTCTCTCACGCCGTACTACGGCCAAACATTCGCACAACAATCATTCTTCCACCTCTCGCAATAACCCTCTTCCTTATAATCCTCTCCGACATATGACGCGATTTTGAGCCTATTGGGGATACTTTAAAGCCTTTGTTACCATCAGGGGTATTTAGAAACCTTTAGTTTAGTTACTTCAACCTATGCAGTTGTCTGAGTTAGCTGTGGGCAGAAAACTAATTTTGGAGAGGTAATTATAAGAGTGAGATAACTATTTCTTATTGCTAATCTAGCAACCTTGCGTCATAAATGCGTTAAAGGGTTAAACGTAAGCAATATTCTTCTAGCTCCTCAACTTCATCAGAATCTTCATCTCCCCCGCCACATTCATCTTCTTCATCAAAATCTACTGTTGCGCCCTTACCTTGCCATACACCTAAACTTCGCAAACAAACTTTAATCCCTCCACCAATCCTGTTCCCCTCACTTCCCTCCTCCACGCTCTCAATACCTCCTTCCCCCTCCCCTATACCTCCATCCCCCTCCCCCCACCTTTCTCCCCCTTGCCAACTCTACCCCTCAAGTTTTCCTCCTAGAATTTCTAAATCATCTATTTATGTTCCAATTACAATACAAACTTCACCACCTCGCCTCACACTCCCTCGCTCACCAAACCCCAGACCTCTTTCCACCCTCCACCTTCCCCCTCGCCTTCAACCTCTTCATCAACCTCATCTACCCCAGTTTCCACTGCTATTCGCACTAAATCGGGTAGTTTATCGAAACCTCCGGCTCGTTTCTCCACAATTTTTCAACAAACAAAAACTTTCCCACCTCTCATTAACATATTACTTTACAACAAGCCACATTACCTCACAACGTTGGCTCCAGCCCTCCGAATAGCAAGTGCAAGAAACAAATCAGCCATCCTCACCCCCATTTGCAACATCTTTCACCCTTCATTCAGGTCAAAGGTAACTTTTGCGTCCGCAAAGATCCATAAAACACTGACAGGTCAAAATATCATTCCTCGACCGTGTCAAGTCAGACCCCTGCTCGCCAAGTGAAAAAGAAAATGGCCTCTCCACGTAAATCACCAACCACATCGACTACCAACCTGGCTATCATCAAAGTATCATTTATCAAAAGAATTAGTTGGTGCAAAGGAAATTCTACAACCAAAAATTTAAGGTTCGTGGACCAAATAGAAACAGCCCTAGAAAACTACCAAGAAATATCATACCTAACTATATTCACAGATTTAAACAGCCATGCAGACACGAGGTCAAAGAAATGGTGGAAGTATCTGGATACCTGCAGCAGCTTCTCAAGAGACCATGATGCTAGGCATTTTCAACTCCAGCCACGTGGTCGTGGCTTTCATCGGGGCGAAGCAGGTAAAATAACAGAAAAACAGCTTCTCCAATATTCTCCATCACCAAGCAATTCTTCTCCTCTGCCCACCACACCTCCAAGCACAAGGGAACAAAACACAGTCCCATAAGATATGCCAGAGTTGCTGACATCACCATAACACCTTCTCCAACACCAAGGAAGAATGTATTCAATCACATGGACAATCCTGAAGTGCCAAAGAGTAAGAAAAGTCGAAAAGAAAGACGACACAGGAAAAGGCACCATACTCAACAAAAGTCCAAACGCCCATCTACTTCTCAACCACACCACCGCCATGATGAGGAAACCGAGAAGGACTACTACCAGCCACACCGGAAGTCCCCCTCACACCGATGCCCTTATTGACCTCAAGGACATCACCCAAGACATCTCAGCCAAAGGTATGACCACTGCAGGAATTTTGAAGATCATCACTCTGTTGGATGGTTAATTTATCTATCACTGGACGATAATTTAACAATAAGATTGGGCCACACATTGTTTCTTTTTGGGAGTACATGATTAGGTGCACTGGTACTTAATTGTCTACCCCAATTAGTGTATTTGTTGTTGTGGGTATCAACAAGAAAGCTTTATTAGACACTTCACTGGTTGTAACTAATATCCTTTCCTACCCTAACCGTGGTGCTATTGTGGATAAAGAATGCTGCCATGGTAAGCGCTTTATCCAGGATAGACCAAACCAGGGCTCTGTGAGACACCGTCTACCCATAACGGCACTCATCAGGGAGTCCTTCCGAGATAGCAATATCTCAGAGAAGGCCACAATATCTCCATCACCCCAGTTCTGAAAAACTCTTATAAAGGTCAAAACAGTTAAGACACGTTGCGTTAAAAACAACTATCTAACTTTAGTTCGATAAAGTGTTGCTGATGCACTGGCATATTTGCACACGATAATTAAGACCCAACATCAAGACTCTGGAAGTTCTGCATCAAAACTCTTATAAAGACAAGAGTAGTCAGTGAGCTCTTTCCTGCGTTAACTCGATTTTACTCTACCTATGTACTGGCATATGGTAGGTATTATTCAAGGTCCAACTTCAAGAGTTCGAGCACAACTGTTGTCAACTAGTATGGGTATGGTGCCTTTTGTTGGGTATGGGGCCTTTTCCTGTGTCGTCTTTCTTTTCAACTTTTCTTACTCTTTGGCACTTCAGGATTGTCCATGTGATTGAATAAATTCTTCCTTGGTGTTGGAGAAGGTGTTATGGTGATGTCAGCGACTCTGGCATATCTTATGGGACTGTGTTTTGTTCCCTTGTAGCTTGGAGGTGTGGTGGGCAGAGGAGAAGAATTGTTTGGTGATGGAGAATGTTGGAGAAGCTTTTTTTCCTGTTATTTTAATGTTAATAATAATTGTGTACCTTACAGCAATGTAATATCTTGATAATAACATGGTAAAATTATTGCAGTTAGATGGGGGTGCGGTAGGCTCTAGGAGAGATAGGGCAGCCTTATGGGGAAATACTTCTTAAAAAAAAAAACATTTTCATCAGGCAATATATCTGTAACTTGTACAATTTGGAAATTTGCTTATAGAACATTTTATGCTTAGAATAGTTTTCCTAACGTAAACGTGAAGTTTGGCATGTTTAGTTTGGGACATCCTATATATATATATATACAGTATATAATATATATATATATATATGTGTGTGTGTGTGTGTGTGTGTGTATAAAATCAATATTATTATTGTCACAAAGGTACAGCGGCAAATAAATATGTAGTGACCTACGGAGATAGTGAAAAGAACGTGATCCCAATCTTTTGTTATTGTTGTGACGGCATCTTCAGGGGTGCTGAAGTAGTAAGCAAGGTAGCAATAGGAAGTTGACCTTACATGAGGTAAATAAGAAAATTACAAAGAATTATAAAAGGAAGATGGGAATCGGGTAGGGAGGGTTGAATGAAGGGAAGGATTATCAGGAATAGCGTAGCCTATGCAAGCATGTGAAGCTGGTCAAAACTGCCACTCTCCGCAGTGGCAACAACCAAAACGGCCACAAATAATGGCCACAGTCGTATATGGCCACAGTCGTAAATGACCACGGCTAGAAATGGCAACAGTCGTAAATGGCCACAGACCAAAATGATCACATGGGAGAGGCTTCCACCCGCGCGCAGGTAGTGACTGGTTAAAGTCGTCACCAGCGCTTGCACTGATTAAATCCACAAATTAGATTGAAGTAAAATAATCGATAAAATATATCTAGTTGTCATATGCAATACTGGATGTATCAAAATTATACACCAGTTGGTGGATTAACCACCAAATATATAAGTTGTATAAATACATGAATAAAAAGGTTTATTGTCACTAGTGTTCATAAATGAGAGAGAGAGAGTGAGAGAGATGAGTTGAGAAAAGGGAGTCGTTGTTAAGACATGAAGAGCTGCTAACCCTTGTTGGCCCGTGGGAGGTCTCTTTGGATCTCCACTGCTTCGAACCGACGTTCCACCCCATTAATTTGGCGATAATAGGACGTTTCACCCCATTCAGGTGTCTATTTTTTTGCTGGGCGAGCAATAGTGAGCCTGTAACTTACATGAAAGCGGCTTTCGGGCGTGATATTTTTCTATCGAAAAATGTACAAATTTAACTTGAAGAGGGTCTGGGTAAGAATGTTTTTAATTTGAAGGAAGTCTGGGAAGGCGTTTTTGTTATAATAAATAAATTATGGGACAAGCTAAAATACATTCCCCGAAAATGACAAAAGCAAGCAAAATCCTCAATAATAATTAAACATAATTATCATAATAACTCATACAACGTTGGACCAGAGTGTTACAGCCTGGAGTGGGTAGTTGGGTGTAAGTAAGAGAGTACTATTAGGCAGGTAGGTAGGTAAGCATAAACAGGTAAGTATATGTAGTTAGGTTTACGCTACACTGAGAGTAATCCAGCTAGCTCTCACAAACACATCCTCCTCCTATCATCCACTTCACTACACTAAACATGCACACCACACTTCATTCTTCCACATAAAAAATATAATAAAATAAAAATAACATGAACATACGCCCAGCCTCGGAGTCCCTAGGGGGGGGGGGGGGGGGGGGGGGACCATAAATGCCCCCACGACCGCCCGATCTTCCCCTGACGTAATTTTATTTTTAGTGACGGTAATTTTAATGCAACTAATACCAAGATTTTGCAGTATTTCATCTTCGAGAGTAAAGTCTATTTCATAATTATATAAGTGACAAATATTCTCTATATACTGTATACTAATATTCTCTATATACTGTATACTAATCAAAGGATTTTGTACTTTGTATATTGTAATACCCTGTTAGGGGAGGTGTGGTGGAGTGGTCTTGCCACTGGCCTGGTAATCCAAAGGTCCCGGGTTCAAATCCCGATGTATCAATGGGAAGATATTATTGGGATGGAATTTGTGCTGTACCTAGTATCAGTGCATTACCACAAGCCCACCGAAACGTCAATAAAATACCCTCATTGTTCCCTGATTAAATAGCACTGTATGAATATTCCCATATTCAAAATATGCTATAGGGGTGCAATGCCTGGTGAGTTATCTGCTCAACAGGTGGCGTTGTGTGTGTGTAAGTGTGAGAGTCCGAGTGTAGGGGGTGAGACAGTGAAGCACGGGAACGAGGTGGCTTCAGAGATGGGGTCGTTTCGGGCCATGAGTGAGCACCGTGCCTCATGTGAAGGCAAGATGGCAGGTGCTCGTTGTACTCTACGTGCTTCACATGTCTCACTCCCTAGACTGGAACAAGACCTCACAGGCTTCACTGTTCATTGTAAAGCGGTTAATGTTAAGGCTCTCAGCCTATGCCCGAGAGGAAGTAAGTTGGAATATACAATACAAAAAAAAAAAAAAAAAAAAAAAAAAAAAAATCCGCAACCACAAAACTACCCGAGTTGACGTCTGGGATAGCGTAAAATAGTCGTTGGTGGTGAATTCTAAAAAAAAACACCACTTGAATCACCACGAGACTATCACCAGGTTCTTTCAAGGAAAACAAAGGTTGCTATCCTATTGTACGTCCAGTGCCGGATTTAAACCTGTGTAGGCCCATGGGCAGCCTCTTTGTGGAGGCCCCCAGTCATTACAACTCCTCATAAAGGGTGGGGTGGCGAGCGAAGCGAGCCTGACCAGCTGGGGGGTCCGGATTTTTTTTGAAATTGGAGAACTTTGTAGGAGCATTTTGAAGCCATATGTAAAGCTAAATTGAGAAAATTAGAGCTTTGAGAATTTACAAATATACTGTATATTTATTACAAAACCTTACCAACAAGTAAATGTGAAAATTATAAAATGATGGTAATAGAAAGAGATGGAGACACAATGTGTAACATAAGGATAAATGGAGAACAGCTTGAAGTAGTAGATGAATTTATGTACAGTACATGGGAGCCATGATTGAGAACAGGGAAAAATATGCAAGAGAAGTAGAAAGCAGTAACATAATGAAGAAAGGTAGCTGGAGCAATGAAAGTCTTGTTTAGAAGCAAAAACTTGAGTATGGAAGCAGTGAGAGGATTACATGAGAGTGTGTTGGTGCCAACATTGTGTATGAATGTGAAACTCTGGTATGGCATAATAATGAACATTCACGAGTAAGAGCAGTTGCAATGGATTTGTTGAGAAATGCATGTGGAGTTCGAATAATAGACAGAATGAGAATTATGAACATAATGGAGGCATGTGGAGTTAAGAAATTGTTAGAACAAAAGATGAAAAAGTGTTCACAGATGATCTGGTCACATGACTAGAATGCCTGAAGAAAGAATAGTTAAAAGGATCTATGTAAGTGAAGTGGAAGGAAAAAGACCTTTCTAACCGAACCTAGGTTAAGCTAACGTACTCAAGGACTTAACTCAGGTTAGGTTGGTTACACCAAGTATAATAATGCTATGGACCTATGGTCGCATCCTATGATATAGGTTATGATTAATGGGTCTTGCATTTTCAGCAGCATGATACAAATGTATTTCAAATGAAGGCAAACCTTGCATAACCTAAACATAGACAGGTTGACATTTTTAATGACCTGAACATGACCTGCATAACCTAAATAAGATAACGAAAATAAAGAAGACCCCCAACACGAACAAATGGAAAACCACTCGAGAGCGGGAAACGAACAACAAACGAGTACCACAAACAACGCAACAAAGAAAACGAACAAGAAGAGAAGAGGAAGAAGGAACTAAAGCAGAACCAATAATAACGAAGGCGGGAACAGTAAGAAGTAAGATAAGTGCAATGCCCCGCATACCTAAGCTGCCCCACATCACCCACGGAAGAAACCAAGACAAGAAGACACAACCTGAGCTACATACCAAGAAGATCAATAACCAAGCAGCAAGAAAAGACACAAGAATACCACAACCACGAGTACCAAAGAACCACCAGAGAAATACAAATAATACCCGCATTCACCAACAAGTTATCACCTCCCCCACGCCTTCTACGAACATCAGACGAGACGCCAAAATTGCCACCATAACACCAGAACTTCCAACAACACCAGGCAAGACGATCACAACAATACCACAAGACCATTAGGCTCCCAAACAAAGAATAATATTCAGCCAGGGACAGAAGGACCAATGTCATCACCAGAAGAGAAGTAACTTGCGCCCCTCTTCCACCCAAAAGGTGAATCACCTGCCCGCGAACTTCTAGGAGTCCCTCCTAATCCCCCTAGATCCACCCCTACTGGACTTATGACCTTGTGACCCCCGCACACCTGCCCTGGGACATTTCAGCCAAAGTCGTCACTACTCTGACGAAGCCTGAATAGGCAAGGGACTGGGGTTCTCGCAGAAAGGCTCCAGTCCTGACGCTATTCTTGACTTACAGTGTGCTGGCTTAATAATCCAATAGGGTTGTTAGCCTCTGAAGTTCTATTTTAACTAAAGAATAAGGCAAGCAATTTTAGGGCTTCATAACACTGGCATACCTTTTTTTTTTTTTAGTGGTGCAGTCATAAAATTACCCCCCCATTCAGTGGTCAATTGAAGTCATGACGAAATTCACCCTAGGTCTGAGGAGTTCTTTTCCCTATTGAGGAATCATTGGTATTACGTGTCATGACATAGGATTAACATTGAGATCCCTAATAGGCTGCACTTTTAGTATTAGAAGTATAAACTCGTGGACATGTCCCCACCTTACTTCTATTACTAATTACGCACTCTCAAAACTACCGAGAGATACTTGTCATGGCAAGGTCATTCGACTAGTTTAGGGGTTTGCGAGATACCGAACACCGGCACTCAGCATGTAGAAGTCCTTGGTGCATCTGTCCAACACCATGGTAACGGTCAGTGGCAGATCAAAGAAACTACTAACGGTCATGACCTTACTACTTCTTCGCGTTAGCCCGATACGTTGTCACTGTGTCATGACATCAGCATCAGCATATTAAAGACCCCAAGTCAAGAGCACCAAAACGGAACTTCAGCAACGATTAGTATAACGATCAGGATAGTCGAGTAATTTTAGTTCTGTACATGTCCAACTAAAACCTCTCGAGTTAGTCCGATGAAAGCCGCCGGTGCCATGACATAAAGGAACTTTCATTTAAGTTCCCAAACCAGCTAATCCATCTGTATCCCAAACAATTTATCCACACGACAAGCCAACCTGGACGGCCACACGGAAAGAAGAATCAGAAGACCCTTGCTGTTACCTCAACTCCTCACCTCTTCAAACTCCAAGTGTTAGAATAGGAGTAAATGCTGAAAACCCACAAATTAAGTCATACCCAGAAACACGGGATAAATAAGTTAGAGTCCACTCATATTGACTCTGCCAACATTCTCACCTGTGCGAAGGTACCTAAATATGTTAGAGTCCACATATATCGACTCTACCATAATTCTTACTTGTGCATAGGCAGATAAATATTTCAGAGACTTAGAATCTTGTGAGAGTTTATCATTCATGTTTTGTGAGTTAACCTAGAAGTAAAAAATACAGCCATTTAATTCCTGATCTTGTTGCAGATCCTCGTTCGTGCTAGGAAAGTGTATGTATATGTATAAACCATATGTCCATGTATATTAATTCATATTGCTAAACTTAAGAGCCATTAAATAAATATTGTTCATAAATATACTCAGTGTTATATGTATCCTTTATTTCTTCTATGCATGTGTTGTGTGATTTTGCCTTCTCCAGTCGAGTAGAACCTACCAACTCCAATTATAGAACCTGGTAAAAAAAAATGGTATAACACTAAACATAGCCAGGTTTAACCAGGTTGAACGACTTAAACTCCTTCAAACTACGTGTGTCCAGGCATTTCGACCTGAACGTACCTTGAATTTTGCATTCTGTATTTTGTGTTTAGTTTGTTTACACTTGTTACAGACAGTTCCCTTTCCAGCATATTGAAAAAAATATATATAACTTTGACCTAAACCAATTGCTAAAGAGGCAATCCTACTTACAATATGGCATGAAAACCACTAGGTAGGCACTTAGGCTGTTGGATATAAGATAAGTTAGCAGTAGAGACGAACGCAAAATACACAAGCATAGTAAAGACAAACAGCCACTGCCAATTATTCTGCCTCTCCTAAACTAAACCTCATCATTGGTACACTTGCCTTTCACCTGCGACTTTGCTATATTATATATATTGATCGTGGAACTGGCAGAAACAGTCATTGAACTTACTGAAGTGGTTTATGTACTAAAATTCATAAATATTAACTCCTTGATCTTGATTCTTGATTTAAGGGCTTTGAGGGCAGTGCCCTATTAACTTAACCCTGACACGGTGATGGTCAAAGCCGCAGCGGCCTCCCAGTAAGGAGGCTCAAAAGTCAGGGACCCAGGAGGGGCTGCAGAAGGGCAACAACACTCCCAGGACTCGAGGATGGAAGGGAAGATGAAGTGATTAACGATGGCACCCGGCAGGAAGAAGACACGTGGTGAAGTGAAGAGGCGAGGACGGAGGGGCCAACACCAACCCCAGAAGCTGAAGGCGTCCCTGGCACCGACAGAAAGGTGGGGCCCACTATGGAACCTCGAAGTAAGCCGAGGATTTGCCGACACCAGAGACGGCCACCGTGGGTGCTGCGTCCCTCTAGAGGGCAGAGCCACATGTCGCAGGTTCAGGGAAGCGCCGGCCCCCACCAACCAGAAAGGAGTCAAGATGGCGCAGAGTGAAGCTGGCACAGTTGAATGATCAGAGGATGACGAAGGCAGAGCAGGGTAGCATAGTGGAAGGGGATGAAGCTGGGGGGAGTGGCCGCTGAACCACCGACGCAGCAGACAAGCATCGGGACCGGCTGAAGTTCTCCCAAATAAAGCCGCAGATTGCGCCAAGCACCGGGGACGTCCAACCGCGACCGCGATCAAGCAGAAACTCCAATATTAACTCCAACTTACTTTCAGGGTCCCTTCGAGTGAATCTGTGAACAATGAATTTCATGAATTTCAAGAGGTACCGGTATCTGTTTACTATCACATTTTCTTACAGAGCACAGTTTTCAAATGAAATATATAAAACTCCTTTCAACATTGTTGCTCCTAATATATATAAATATAATAAATAATTATATAAATAATAAATTAATAAATAAATATATAAATACATAAATATTGTAATATGTGGGGGTGTCCACAACACGGGGCAAACCGAGGGCCTCCACAATATGAAGGCCCCTAGTTTGACCCATGTTGTGGAGGACCCCTGATTGTCGAGGCCCCTGGGCAGCTGCACACTTCGCCCACTCCTAAATCCGGCCCTGTGTACGTCTGTGGTAGTACAGTGGGTTAGCGCGTTTGTCTGGTAAAGCCTACTGAGGTCCCTACAAGGGTTCAAAACCTCGCCAGGCACCACCACTGGGTCTGGGGATTTTCGGGAGGGTTAAATTCCCTTCACACCAAGTGATGGTCTCGTGGTGATTCACGTGGTGGGTTTCTTAGAATTTGCCAACAACGACTATTTTACGCTATCCCAGACGTCAACTCGGGTAGTTTTGTGATTGCGGGATTTTGCGGGTACAGGGTATTACATATATGATATGAAGTTACATAGTGTCAATATTCATTCAGTTGGTACTCACACAAACACACACACAGTTTACTTGTTAAAGCTAGATCAAATATAAACGTTGACCGCAATTCGTTAATGTGCAAAATCTAACTACACCTACCCATCTACATCTACCTAGTTATACCTCCCTACACCTATCCTTACTTACTTACACATATCCTTACTTACCTACATCTATCTACACCTACATAAACCTATCCACCTACCTACACCTACCCCTACTTACCTACACCTACCACTACTTTTTTACACTTTTTTTTCCATGTAGATGTGAGAGACAAAAGGCAAAACTGCCTGTGACGAGTGCCTCCCCCAGAGTTAAAAGAGTGACAGGGCCAAAATCAAGGAACGTTCGAGCCAAAATGTCTGGACACACGGAGTTTGAAACAATTTAAGTCATAGGATGAGAAAAGATGAATTCAGGGAGAGAGTTCCAGAGTTCAGCTGTTGAATAGAAGAATGATTGGGAGTAACGTTTCACTCTTGAGTTGAAAAGTTGTACAGAGTAGATGTGGGATTGTGTTGCAAGACGGGTACTACGTACCCTACGTAGAGGAGGTGGTATGCACTGAGAGAGGACGTTAATTAAATTATTGTAGTGAAGAGCTTGTCTTACTTCCACACTGTTTGCTTTGATACTGAATTCGTTATCCACTTACTTCTTTCGCCTCTCAATTCAGTGACGTCATGTATGGATAACAGTTTCATAACTTTTCGTTCAGATTTATTTAAGTTTCATATTTATTTATGCATACTTGCGCTCAAATAGTATTTCGAAGCAATATTTCAGCTAATTAATTTGTTGTATATCTTTTGATAATGCATCATTTCAGCTTAGTGGTTATATTTTCTTTTTACATTCTAGCTATTCGTAATCAGATCATGAACACTCTGGAATACAAAAGCTCAACTTTTCATATCTAACTTACTAGTAGCAATTTATTCGATTTACATTATCCTATCCAGTCAGTAATAATTATCTTAAACCAACAATACCATCACCGGTAACCTAACTTAATATATAATAAAAACCATAGCCCTTTGTAACTAATTTGTATGGTTTTATTCAAATAATTTTCCCTGTCAGATAATTCTGGCATCTCTCATATCATCAAATTGAGTATTATCATTCTTTGTTTAACTACTTTTTATAATATTTTAAATTAGTTATTAAAGCTTATTAGATATTTATTTGTTATGCACGTTGCCCCAATAACATAACAGCTGTTGTTCCCTGGTTTGTGTTGGTGGGACAGCCGGCCAAGATTTGTGTTTTAACTATTATCTAGTCTTTTTTTTCCTGTGTAGTCTTACATAGTTGTTTCTTTTAATATTGTTTTAAACTTCACCCAGTAGTTAGACAATATACAATATGATAGGGGATATTTATGATGTCTATTATGTCTGTGTCAAAACATTGTACTCTCACACTCACAAGACAACATTTACACTAGCAGCTACAACCTTATACATATTTTACATTATTTTCCTACTCTACAACACAAACAGCACTAAATACCATGGCTGTAAGCCCATACAAATATCACAATCACTATTGCCTGACACCTACATGTACAGACACACATACATAAACCTGTTGAATAGCCTAGGGCCAGCCAGAACTAAATTTAAGAATAAATCGAACTTTAGAGGCCTGATGCTGCTACTACTTGTTTGTGGTGACACTGGGGCTTTGGTCAACCCCGGCCCACGTGCCCCCAAGTTCCCATGCCAAATTTGTTGGCGTGCGGTAAAGTGGGGACAACGGGCCATCCAGTGCGACCGCTGCTGTGAAGCTTCCGTCCACCAGGGCTGGTATCATATCAGCTGTGTCGGAGCCTTCACGGCAGCGTTCGACGGGTTGGTTGGCCAAAGTTAGTCATGGATCTGCTGGGATTGCGGAGCCCCAAATTTCAGTCCCTCCCTTTCTTTTAATCCAATACCAACTTCCAATAGATTTTGCTTCCCTGAAATTACATCTTCCCCTCCACAACCACCAACAAGGCCATACCATTCCATCTCACCCTTAGTGATCATCCCCTTGACTATTTCTCCCCTACACACAACAGACTGCAAGACCCGACCTCCCCGGCGCTTCAACAACCATACCACTCCACACCAAACCATCCTACCTATAATCACCAATTTTCAATAACACCCATAACACCACCCAACTCCTTTATTACCCTTAGCCCTCCTTCTACTTCAAATCACCTCCGAAAACTCCCCTAACAGGGAGCCTTCCACCCTCATCATCAACTTCCGTAGTATCATCAATAAAAGAGCCGCTTTTCACCATACTCTCGAGACTTACGACCCTGACATTGTTATAGGGACAGAGACTTAGCTCAACCCTGATATTTCGGACAGTGAAGTCTTCCTGACGGACAGTCCCTATACCATGACCTTACATAGAAAAGACAGACAGAACGGAGACCACGGTGGTGTCACGATAGCGACGAAGCCGGGACTAGTCGTAACACCAGCCACCGAACTTAGCGCGGATTTAGAAATTTTATGAATTAACCCTTAATTAGCGGCTCACCACATAAGTCGAGTTAAATAAAGCTGGACTATGTGGCGGCGCTCGACATAACTCGAGTGGCAATTTCAGCACGTAATGTTGCTGAGAGAGAGAGACAAGTGGTGGCAGGAGAGTAGCGAGCGTATGACTGCTCCAGACCACCGCGGCGAACATACTGACACGAATCCCAGCTCCCTCCTCCCTCTCTCACTCGCTATATAAGGAATTGTATCGGGAAAGTGGCTAATTACATGCTTTTTGCACTCGCGTTGCACGGTTATTGCAAGAAAACTAGCCATCATAAAAGGATCGTTATGGTGTCATTCGAAAGCTCTGTTTATGCCCTTTCAGGGATAGGTACTTGTTTTACGTTCTGGGTCTTATTTAGGCATGAAAATGATCACGTAAACAGCCCTATTTTGGCTAAAAACACCCCGCTGGGCGGTACATATAAATAAACCGCATAGGCCGCTCGTAAGGTGTTAAAACACAGATACAGGGCTGCAGGACACTTTATATAGGATCATTTTACCGGCCCCCTAACAATAACGTAGATTACCTGCAATCCCTTGATGAATCTTTATCTAAAATTGATCCCTCCAAGAACATATGGCTGGCTAGAGACTTCAACTTACCGGACATTAACTGGACAGCTTACGTGACAACTGAAAATGGGGCCCATGATGGCGATATAATGCTACCACAGACTGACAGGAGATCGTTACACGAAAAATGTATTGACATAATCAACAGATATTCACTCTCACAAACAGTACTTGAACCAACACGTACACAAATTAGCGTAACTAGAAACAACCCTATCACATGAACACAAGTTTTACCAGGGCTTAGTGACCACAAAATTATACTTGTACACGCAAACATTAAACCAAACATCCAGAAACAATTACCCAGGAAAATCTATCAATACAACAGAGCTGACATGGGAGCCATCTCGGTAGACTTAGCTGACTTTAGAGACACATTCCTTGACAACAACCCAATGGGAAATTTTGTTGAGCTAAATTGAACCAGATTTTGCGACATGACACAATGGACAAGCACATACCCAAGAAGACAGTTGCACGGAACCAATCACCACCATGGTTCAATAGACAGTTACGAAACCTACATAGAAACAAGATAGAAGCATACAAGACAGCTAAGTGTTACAAAGATACAGAACACTGGGAACATTACAAAAACACACAAAACACATTACAAAAAGAAATAAAACAAACAGAAACTAACTACACAACCCCTTTTCTCACAAACAACATGCAAAACCACAAAACATTCTACAGCTTCTTCAAATCACGCAAACAAGAATCGACTGGTATAACAACATTATTACACAATGATTCTCTGGTCACACTTCCACAGGATAAAGAAAATGCACTTAATTCACAGTTCCAGTCAGTTTTTACACAAGAACAAGCAGACTTGCCAGAACTGTCACCATCACCACACCCACCTATACCTCCACTGACTATACAAACTTTTATATAAGGTAGACATTAACAGAGCGACTGGACCAGACAATGTATACCCTGCAGGATACACAAGGTGAATGTTGCCATTCTTGCGCCTATCCTGCAGGTTATATTCTCACAGACCATTGACACTTGAGAACTTCCCCATGACTGACTATTGGCAAACGTGACCCCTATTTTCATATCCGGAAACAGAACCTTCCCTGTTAACTATAGACCTGTTTCGAGTAACTCAGTTCCTTGCAAAATTTTAGAACATATCATCCACCGATGTTTAAAGGACCATCTAGATAGACAAAATATACTGACTGATGCACAGCACAGCTTCCGGCCCAAATGGTCGTGCGACACACAACGACTTGTGACCACAAATTACATTTCTCTAACCCTTAATGACCCCAAAATTCGACAAGTAGACACCATAGTACTAGACTTTGCCAAAACCTTCGACAAAGTCCCTCACCAAATTTTTTTAGCTAAGTTAGATTATCATGGCATCCGAGGACCACTTCTTCACTGGATTAAGACTTTCTTGACCAATCAGGTTCAATGCGTTGTTCTCTAGGGTTCTCATTCTTCCAATGTGTCTGTAAATTCTGGGGTCCCACAAGTCACTGTCCTGGGTCCCTTGCTTTTACTTTCTTACATAAATTACCTCCCACTATCACTTACTTCTACTACTAAACTTAACTTTTCGCAGATGATAGCTTAGTTTGTAGACCAATTACTAATAGGGACGATTACCTTCGACTAAAGGACGACTTAACTGCACTTGAAGAGTGGGAAGCCAGGTGACAGATGACATTTAGACCTAACAAATGTCACCATATCCGTTTCACCCGTTCGAACAAAACCATCCCATTTTCCTACAAACTCCATAGCACTTTCTTATATACTGTCCCTTCCCATAAATATTTTGGGATCCACATATCAGCGGACATGAGGTGGACCACTCATGTTAGCAGCATCAGAGCAAAGGCTAATAAGGCCCTAGGCTTCCTGCGCAGGAATCTTACTAAGTGTAACACAAACATCAAAATTCTAGCATTTATAACACTTGTTCGGCCACTTAGAATACTGCGACACTGTCTGGGACCCACACACTCACAACAACATAAATAAACTAGAGGCCATACAAAACAAAGTTGCAAGATGGATCCGACGTGATTACAGACACACTACATCTGTCACTTTGCTCAAACAAGACATTAGACTAGACCCACTTGCAACAAGAAGACAAATGCACAGACAACAGATGTTATATAAAATCACTAACAACTTAGTAGACATAGACAAAGATATATATTTACACCCTACAAGTATACAATTTACGATACGCAGCCACAACCTAAAATACCACATGTATCAGGCAAGCACGGACATACTTAGACAATATTATTTTTCCCCGCAGCATCCAAGAGTGGAACTACCTCCCATTTCATGTAGTTAATAGCCCCACTCTTGATTCTTTTAGAACTAGGATCACCAATCATTACATCCCTAATCCTGATCCTTCTCCTGATCCTGTCCCCAACTACTAGTCCTAATTCACAACCCCCGCATATCATGCCGCCCGCGAGCGGCCCTCTGTGGGTCTCTCAACATAAACGTAAACGTTTTAATTATTCCTCCTTATTGTGGACAGCAGGAGAACAAGTGTGATATTAAA
This sequence comes from Paralithodes platypus, assembly GCA_032716605.1. Lineage (NCBI taxonomy): Eukaryota > Metazoa > Arthropoda > Malacostraca > Decapoda > Lithodidae > Paralithodes > Paralithodes platypus. The sequence goes on from CM064547.1 coordinate 31,417,346, forward strand.
CCAAGATATTTGTGAGTTAGTTTTAGAGAAAAGAAAATGGGATGTACGCTTCCATGCCCGAGATGATTGCCTCAGTAATGCAATCGGCACTCTCTGAGGGGCGAAACGTCTTATAATTATCAATATAATGGGGTGAATCACTTTAAAATTAATGAATTAATGGGGCGAACCGCGGGAAGTCTAAAAAAAAGCTGCTGCCACCATATTGAAAGGGTGGTGTGAGGGTCGGTCTCCCACGTTGTTCTGTTTTTATTCCCCTAATTGTTTTCAGCCCTCCCTCCCTCCCTCCCACTCGTCCCCTCCCTTTCTCCATCCCTCCCACTCTCTCTGCATCGTCTCCTCCCTCTCTTCCTCTCACCTCCTTCTCTCTCTCCTTTCCCCCATCCCTCCCATTCTCCCTATCAACCTTCCAACCTACCTCCCTCCCTCCCCTTTCCTCCCTTCATTCTCCCCATCCTTTCCTTCTTCCCTCTCTCCCTCCCACCTCCCTCTCCTCCTCCCCTCCCCCCTCTCTCTCCATCCCTCCCTCCCTCGGCGTGTCTGGGTGATATATATAAATAACGAATGCCACAGTTTTCATACAGCGTCTCTCCACCTTTCGCCTTCACCCTTTTTTTTACGGGCGGGCAACGTCGGAGGTCTGTGAATGATGGACTTTGTTGTTCTTGTCGTCCTGGCTGCTCTTGTTCTTGTTTTTTCCCGATTGGAATTGATGGGTGAATAAGACAGTATTTATTTGTCACCCTTTTTAGTATTGTTTAGTATTGGTTATGGGGATAAGTTTGACAAGAACGAAAGAACATTTCTGATTGGGGATGGGGATATGAATGGTAAGGTGGGTGATAGGAAAGTTGATGGAGTGGTGGGAGGGTGGGGGGTACCGTCAGAGGTGAATGGGAATGGTAGTGCACTTGTGGACGTATGTGCGGGGTGTGAGGTTGTGGATAGCCAACACCTTCTTCCGACACATAATTATACACAGGTACACACGGAAAGTGGTGTGGACGATGAAGGATAAGACAGTGGTGGAACGAAAGTCACTGATTGATTATATATGTGTGAATGAAATAATGAAGAAATCTGTGATGGATGCTAGGGTGTATAGGGGTATTGGAGGGGGTCTGTCTGATAATTATGTAGTAGTAGCTAAGGTCAGGATACAAAAGAAGTGGGTGAGGAGAGCTGGAGGGAGGCGAGAGGAAGGTGGAATGGTGAGGAGGGTGGAGAGGCTACAGGAGGAGGAAATCAGGGAAGAGTACAGGAGAGCAGTAGAAAGACGACTAGGTGGGTTCGACCTGGAAGATATGGAGGAAGTGGAGGAGATAAGCAAGGTGTTTAAGGAAGAGGTCTGTGCAGCATGTGAGGAGAAGATGGAGGGGAGTGAAAGGTACAGCATGGTGGACAGAAGAGGTAAAAATAGCTGTGGAAGATAAGAAGAAACCGTATAGAGAGTGGTTGGGTAGTAGAGGGGATGAATATTTGGAGAGGCAGAAACGAGCAGGGTACGTGGAGAGAAAGAGAGTGGTGAAGAGAGTAGTTAAGGAAAGTAAGAGAAGAGTAGATGAGGAATTTGGAAGGAATCTGAGTGTAAAATGGAGGAAGTGTAAGAAACTGTTCTGGAAAGAAGTCAAGAAAGTTAGAGAAGGTAGCAAGGGAAACAGTAAGAGTGTGAAAGATAAGAATGGGAGAATGCTAGCCGAGAAGGAAGAGAGAGTCGAAAGATGGAGGGAGTACTTCAACGAGTTGCTAAATGTAATGAATGAAGAGCCAGCAAACATAGTTGGATGGGGTATGGGAGGGAGAAGAGGAGAAGTAGTGGAGGAGGAGATGGGGATCAGGGGGTCAGAAGTGGGGGAAGCCATGAAAAGAGTGAAGTTGGGGAAAGCACCAGGAACAGATGGAGTGTGTGGAGAAATTTTGAGGTATGGTGGTGAGATAGTGATCGAATGGGTATGGAAAATGTGCAAACTAGCATGGGAGAAGAGGAATGCACCCGTTGACTGAAAGACTGGCATAATAGTCCCCCTATATAAGGGCAAAGGGGAAAGAGGAGTGTGTGGTAACTACCGAGGAATAAGTATTTTAAGCATAGTAGGGAAGGTGTACAGTAGGGTAGTGATTGAGAGAGTGAGAGTGAGAACGGAGAAATGGATAGGCGACGAGCAGGGAGGTTTTAGGAAGGGAAGAGGATATGTAGATCAGATTTTTACCCTGAATTGTGATGTGGAGAAATATCTGGAGAAGAAACAAAAGGTGTATGTTGCCTTTATGGACTTGGAGAAGGCCTATGACAGAGTGGATAGAGAAGGCATGTGGAAAGTACTTAGAGTATACGGAGTAGATGGCAAGTTGCTGAGAGCAGTGAAGAGCATGTATGAGGGTGCAAAGGCGGCAGTACGTGTGGAGAATGAGCAGAGCGAGTTCTTTGACCTGAGTGTTGGGTTGAAACAGGGGTGTGTGATGTCCCCGTGGTTGTTTACTGTATATATGGATGGAGTCATGAAAGAAATACTAGGAAGAGCAGTGGATGTTGGTGTATCGCTGAAAAGGGAGGGAAATGAATGGAAGCTGCCTATACTGCTGTTTGCGGATGATACAGTTCTGATGAGTGATAATGAATGGGAGTTGCAGGGTCTGGTAAATGAGTTTGGAACAGTTTGCGAAAAACGGAATTTGAAGGTAAATGGGGGGAAGAGCAAGGTTATTGTCTTTGAAAGGGGTGAAGTCACAGAGTGTGAGGTGAAGTTGAACGGTCAGGCTATGGAGATTGGCAGCTCTTTTAAGTATTTGGGCAGTGTGTTGAGTAAAGATGGGACTATGGTGAAGAAGTGCGGGAGAGGGTGCAACAGGGGAAGAGGGTTGTAGGAACGTTGAAAGCAGTAACAAGAAATACAGTGGTCAGTATGGAAGTGAAGAAGTCCTTGCATGACAGTGTGGTAATCCCGACACTAACTTACGGAAGCGAAGCATGGACGTTCGGGAAGAGACTCAGACCAAGAGTGAGAGCGGTGGAAATGAGTTACTTGAGAAGTGCGTGCGGAGTTACATGGAGGGATAGACAGACGAAGGAGGTGTGGTGTGGAGGTAGATGTTCTGGAAAATGTGAAAAGGAACAACTTGAGATGGTTCTGCCATATGGAACGTATGGAAAGCGAGAGATTGACTAAGAGGGTGTACGAGAGCGAGGTGGAAGGACAGAGAGGGAGAGGTGGAAGGATGGAGTGAGGAAGTATATGAATGAAGGCGGTGCTGGTTGGGAGGAGGGGCGTCGACTGACTGGGGACAGAGGTGCATGGGGGCGGTTCGTTCGTGGCCACCCCTTCGGGGATCACGGCGTCAGGCAATAGATAGATAGACAGATAGTATTGGTTATGTACTTATTTTAATTTATTTATTTATATATTCTTTATAGTCATATTTTGTCATCAACCAAGTTTACTTCTAAACTCAAATAATGAAATCAACAAATACATGTGGCACTCCAAGGACTCGAACCTAGGTTACTCACACCGAAATTCCGCGCATTTATACATTACCCTATCAAGACAGTTACAGAATTATGCACAAGCCTACGACTTATTATGCAGTTTCGAATTCTGCATATTAATCTGAGCATGTACATACATTCCAACTGTGCTATGGTAGCTTAATGTATAGACGAATGGAAGGAGTAATTAATGGGGCACTTAACCCTCGGGAAGGCCTCGCTATAAATTGCTCCTGAACCAGACTTAATTCATATGTTTTCACCAACCAACTTTACTTCTAAACTCAATTTATGAAATCAACAAATACATGTGGCACTCCAAGGACTCGAACCTAGGATACTCACACCGAAATTCCGCGCATTTATGCATTACGCTATCAAGACAGTTAAAGAATTATGCACAAGCCTACGATTTGTTATACAGTTTCGAATCCTGCATATTAATCTGAACATGTGCATACATTCCAACTGTGCTATGGTAGCCTAATGTATAGACGAAAGGAAGGAGTAATTAATGGGGCACTTAACCCTCGGGAAGGCCTCGCTATAAACAAACAAACTTTACTTTTAAACTCAATTAATGAAATCAACAAATACATGTGGCACTCCATGTGGATACTCTCAGTATATATTTTTTTAGAGAGAGAAACCGGGAGATTGAACTGAAAATAGGTGTGCTGATAGATAATGTTTACCGAATCTCTTGTGTCTTATGAGAGCCCCCCCCCCCCAAAAAAAAAAAAACCGCGAAACTAGCAGCCTTAAGAAATAGATATAATTATAATTATTAGATAAATAATAATAATAATAATATTAATAATAATAATAATGAAAATAATAATAGTAATAATAATAATAATAATAATAATAATAATAATAATAATGATAATAATAATAATAATAAAGTAGACGTGCCGTTTCGCTCAAAATCAAAACGGGATACCCAACTATGCGATGGAGTTACCGTATTAGACATAATATTCATTGCTGGGGGGGGGGGGGGGGGTTAAACAATATTTTAGATCTAAAATCACAACTATCGCACACATTCAAAAAGAAAGAAAAAAATGACTGACGTTCGCATTCATCCACCGAATGTTCGTGTGAAATGTGAAAATCCGTCCAACGGTCTAGGGGGAGTTCCAGGACAGACGGACAACATCGACATCGACAACATCGACGACGACGACAGACATTTTTTTCCGGTAGTACCCACTATACGGGGGGGTGGGGGGGGGGGGGCGATACCAAACTCTGCTTACGCAGAGTTGATAATAATAAAAATAATAATAATAACAACATAATAATAGTTGAGGATGAATGTTGGGAATGCTATCCTCAAACATACGTTCACATTTGATATGCAGTACAATTTAGACTTTAAAACTTAAAAATCCATCTGGTGGTTTAAGGTTGTGAAAGTTGACTTACACTACCCTCTGCATTATAGGTAGGCCAGAAATCCTTACCCCTAACCTCTGTAACTCAAATAGGACTAAAGCAAATGGGATGCAAATGTCCACACATATTCCCTAGCTGACTCTTCTCAAATGGTAAAAATGTTAACTCGATCACTGTAGTCATATTTAAGTTATAAAGGTTGGTGGTCAAGAGGTTTGGTCTAGTTATAAAGAATATACTATAGTTCAATCACATAAACGGAGTAGTACTATAAATAGTGTATAGTATGTGTACTGCACAGTTATTATCTCTACCAAACACAGTTTGTTGAGATATATGATGGTCGTTGTGTCTGTTTGTGTGTCTGTTTGTAAACAAGATTTCTCGAAAACTAATGGCTATTTTAGTATGTGGCCATTTTGGTCCTGTCTGTGGCTGATTTGGTCTGTGACTATTTTAAGTTCCACTCATGCATATTGAGGTCATCCACTCTACTCTCAACTTCGTTTGGCGGAGATAAAAACATTAAAATTTTAAAATCATTAACACTAAAGACAAATATGTACCGAGCACTTTAATATCCACACCTTCCATGTGCTGCAGTTGCGAGCATAATTTGCTGTTCAAAAGTCCAAACAACGCATTAAGTATTTCTATTGAGAACACTCATCGCCAAGGAATTGTACCTAGCGATCCTTAGTAAGAAAAAGCGGCCATATTTTTCTTTGAAGGCCATTTTGGTGCAGTAGTTGTTATACAACGAGGGGATATTATATTTTCGTCATTTAGAATTTAGATCCAAAGTCCAATTTATATAGTCTGTACTGGTAGTGCTAAATGTTTAGTTTAAATATGGGCATATATGAGTGTAGAGGTTAATCAGTGGCACCAATATGGCGGAGGTTGGCCGATCTCTGTTACCATAGGGTCTCGACTCGTACCCGGCCGTGGAATGTCTCGTCCCTGTGATATTGGGAAGTTTGTACATTTGCCATCATATAAATTGTAAAACAAATTGCGTTTAAATTTAACAGAAAACTATTCACATAATAAGTGCGTCAATAATGTATGTGTGATAATTAGTCAAATACACACATAGGTCGCACAGACTATTTAATCCAAACGAGGTGATCCGGCCTCAAAATTAATTAGTAAACGAATCATTGCCTTTTAACATAACAGTGGAAGAGCATAGACAGAAAGCTAATTTATACCGTTACTGATTTATGTGGATGTTTATTGCTACATTTGATATTTTTTTATATCTGTACTGAATGGGTTACGAGACTAAGTAATATCACGCCCTCTTTCACAAATCAACACTTCATTATCTTTCGTTCGATACGGGGTAGACGCTTTCCCATAACCTTAGCGCTTCCACTATACTGTATATGATGACTATTGTCTTTCCCACAACCTTAGCGCTTCCACTATACTGTATATGATGACTATTGTCTTTCCCACAACCTTAGCGCTTCCACTATACTGTATATGATGACTATTGTCTTTCCCATAACCTTAGCGCTTCCACTATACTGTATATGATGACTATACGGGGTAGACGCTTTCCCACAACCTTAGCGCTTCCACTATACTGTATATGATGACTATTGTCTTTCCCACAACCTTAGCGCTTCCACTATACTGTATATGATGACTATTTTCTTCGATAGTTTTGGCTATCAGTAGAAAATGTTGTTAGTTTAGGAAGGGATTTTGGAAGTTGAAGGTTATATATATATATATATATATATATATATATATATATATATATATATATATATTTGTTTTACGGAGAGAGAAGGAGAGAGCAACAGAGAGCCTCTCAAAGCTGAGTAAATTTGTCTCATGTTACCCAGAATAAAGTATAAAAGATCTCAATTGTATACTGGAAGAATGTCCAAGTTTAAACGGCCACACTCCGAATCGGCCTCAACTAGAACGACCACAGCGAGACCACCGAGATAGATTAGGTATAATTATACTCTCGGTGGCCTCGGCCACACAATCGGCCTCAACTAGAACGACCACAGCGAGACCACCGAGATAGATTAGGTATAATTATACTCTCGGTGGCCTCGGCCACACAATCGGCCTCAACTAGAACGACCACAGCGAGACCACCGAGATAGATTAGGTATAATTATACTCTCGGTGGCCTCGGCCACACAATCGGCCTCAACTAGAACGACCACAGCGAGACCACCGAGATAGATTAGGTATAATTATACTCTGTGGAAGAAAAGAAGAAAGCATATAGAGTGTGGTTGGGTAGTAGAGGGAATGAAGATTCCGAGAGACAGAAACGAGCGAGGTACGTGGAGAGTAAGAGGGTGGTGAAGAGAGTAGTGAAGGAAAGTAAGAGAAGAGTAGATGAGGAATTTGGAAGGAATCTGAGTGTAAAATGGAGGGAGAGTAAGAAACTGTTCTGGAAAGAAGTCAAGAAAGTTAGGGAAGGTAGCAAGGGAAACAGTAAGGGTGTGAAAGATAAGAATGGGAGAATGCTAGCCGAGAAGCAAGAGAGAGTCGAAAGATGGAGGGAGTACTTCAGTGAGTTGCTAAATGAAAGGAATGAAGAGCCAGCAAACATAGCTGGATATGGTATGGGAGGGAGAAGAAGAGAAGTAGTGGAGGAGGAGGTGGGGATCAGGAGGTCAGAAGTGTGGGAAGCCATGAAAAGAGTGAAGTTGGGGAAAGCACCAGGAACAGATGGAGTGTGTGGGGAAATGTTGAGGTATGGTGGTGAGATAGTGATAGAATGGGTATGGAAAATGTGCAAACTAGCATGGGAGAAGGGGAGTGCACCCGATGACTGGAAGACTGGCATAATAGTCCCCCTATATAAGGGCAAAGGGGAAAGAGGAGTGTGTGGTAACCACCGAGGAATATGTCTTCTAAGCGTAGTAGGGAAGGTATACAGTAGGGTAGTGATTGAGAGAGTGAGAGTGAGAACGGAGAAATGGATAGGCGACGAGCAGGGAGGTTTTAGGAAGGGAAGAGGATGTGTAGATCAGATTTTTACCCTGAATTGTGTTGTGGAGAAGTATCTGGAGAAGAAACAAAAGGTGTATGTTGCCTTTATGGACTTGGAGAAGGCCTATGACAGAGTGGATAGAGAAGGTTTGTGGAAAGTACTTAGAATATACGGAGTAGAGGGCAAGTTGCTGAAAGCAGTGAAGAGCATGTATGAGGGTGCAAAGGCGGCAGTACGTGTGGAGAGTGAGCAGAGCGAGTTCTTTGACCTGAATGTTGGTTTGAAACAGGGGTGTGTGATGTCCCCGTGGTTGTTTACTGTATATATGGATGGAGTCATGAAAGAAATACTATCAAGAGCAGTGAATGTTGGTGTATCGCTGAAAAGGGAGGGAATTGAGTGGAAGCTACCTATACTGCTGTTTGCGGATGATACAGTTCTGATGAGTGATAATGAATGGGAGTTGCAGGGTCTGGTAAATGAGTTTGGAACAGTGTGCGAAAAACGGAATTTGAAGGTAAATACGGGGAAGAGCAAGGTTATGGTCTTCGAAAGGGGTGAAGTCACAGAGTGTGAGGTGAAGCTGAACGGTCAGGCTATGGAGATCGTCAACTCTTTTAAGTATCTGGGCAGTGTGTTGAGTAAAGATGGGACTATGGATGAAGAGGTGCGGGAGAGGGTACAACAGGGGAAGAGGGTTGTAGGAACGCTAAAAGCAGTAACAAGAAATAGGGTGGTCAGTATGGAAGTGAAGAAGTCCTTGCATGACAGTGTGGTAATCCCGACACTGACTTACGGAAGCGAAGCATGGACGTTGGTTGAGAGACTCAGACCAAGAGTGAGAGCAGTGGAAATGAATTACTTAAGGAGTGCGTGCGGAGTTACATGGAGGGATAGACAGACTAATGAGGAAGTAAGAAGGAGGTGTGGTGTGGAGGTAGATGTGCTGGAAAGTGTGAAAAGGAACAACTTGAGATGGTTCGGCCATATGGAACGTATGGAAAGCGAGAGAATGACTAAGAGGGTGTACGAGAGCGAGGTGGAGGGACAGAGGGGGAGAGGTAGACCGAATATGAGGTGGAAGGATGGAGTGAGGAACTACATGAACGAAGGCGGTGCTGGTTGGGGGGAGGGGCGTCGACTGACTTGGGACAGAGGTGCATGGGGGCGGTTCGTTCGTGGCCACCCCTTCGGGGATCACGGCGTCAGGCAATAGATAGATAGATAGATACTCTCGGTGGCCTCGGCCACACAATCTGCCTCAACTAGAACGACCACAGCGAGACCACCGAGATAGATTAGGTATAATTATACTCTCGGTGGCCTCGGCCACACAATCTGCCTCAACTAGAACGACCACAACGAGACCACCGAGATAGATTAGGTATAATTATACTCTCGGTGGCCTCGGCCTCACAATCTGCCTCAACTAGAACGACCACAGCGAGACCACCGAGATAGATTAGGTATAATTATACTCTCGGTGGCCTCGGCCACACAATCTGCCTCAACTAGAACGACCACAACGAGACCACCGAGATAGATTAGGTATAATTATACTCTCGGTGGCCTCGGCCACACAATCTGCCTCAACTAGAACGACCACAGCGAGACCACCGAGATAGATTAGGTATAATTATACTCTCGGTGGCCTCGGCCACACAATCTGACTCAACTAGAACGACCACAGCGAGACCACCGAGATAGATTAGGTATAATTATACTCTCGGTGGCCTCGGCCACACAATCTGCCTCAACTAGAACGACCACAGCGAGACCACCGAGATAGATTAGGTATAATTATACTCTCGGTGGCCTCGGCCACACAATCTGCCTCAACTAGAACGACCACAGCGAGACCACCGAGATAGATTAGGTATAATTATACTCTCGGTGGCCTCGGCCACACAATCTGCCTCAACTAGAACGACCACAGCAAGACCACCGAGATAGATTAGGTATAATTATACTCTCGGTGGCCTCGGCCACACAATCTTACCCTATTCTTTCTCAATGTATCCTAACTAAGCCTCCTCTAACCTAACCAGATCTGACCTAACCTAATATAGTTTTTTGTCCTATGTTCATGAAGGAGGCAAAAGGCAAGGCTGCTAGTAACAAGTGCCCCCCACCTCCCCCAGGTATAAAAAGTTATAGAGAGCCAAAATCAAGGCACTTAGAGGTAATTTAGGTGTGTTTGAATGAAGTGTGGTGTGCGTTTGAAGTGTAGTGAAATGAATATGAGATTGAAGTGTTAGTGAGATTTAGCTGGATTACTCTGTGTAGGTGAGGCACAAATAGATCTGACCTAACCCAATTTAAATTAACCCACCAACCGCCTGCACTGTAAAAACTGTGTGTTCAAGTATAATACACATTATACACATAGAATGTGTTTCAATATTAATTTTTATATGTGCTAAAATGAACACGTAAACGATGCATGTGTATATTTGTGTTACATTTGAACAATGACATTTTACAGTGCAGGTCAGGTTAGGTTAGGTTTGGATAGTCCTGGGTAATTTAAATTACATTAGGTTAGGTCTGGTTTGGTAAGATTATATTTAGTTAATGCTATATTGAGTAAAATTAGGTTAGGAAGGTGTGACTGTTTAGGATTGTGGCCGTTTGGGTTGTGACCGATTTGACCTGTTTTGCAGAAAGAGTTAAGAATACGGTCGCAATTGTTGAGGGAGATTCTCACCCCTGAAACACGAAGGCATCATATTAATTTTATTCTGGCCATAGATTACAGTACATCTGGACTAGACACGAAAATGGAACTTTGCAGTAAGGGACCCAACATCGTAGAACGAACCCCCAAGTTCGAACCTCGAAACCGCGAAAATGTAAATATTTTCTCGGTTTCGAGGTTCGAACTTGGGTGTTCGTTCTCCGATTTTGGGTCCCTTACTGCAAAGTTCCATTTTCGTGTCCAGTCCAGATCTACTGTAGTCTATGTTCTGGCTAATATTAGGTGTTTTTCATAAGCTTAGGAAATTAATCTCATAGTTAGGAGTACTATAGCTACACTATAACAAATTGAACACTTAATTGTAACAACATTGATACACATAAACAGTGTTCTTCAGTTTATCTATGCAAATTCCAACACACCAACGAATAACACACTCTTTATGTGTACCATTTTTGCTACATGTAAGTGTTCATTTTTACAGTGTACTCATTGTATTTTAGCTAACATTGTTTTGTTTTGTTTTTGTTGTGTTTTAACAGGAAAAGCGTCCCTTGGTCAAGATTAATATATTGTATCTACTAGCCAAACCAGTTTAGTAGAATGACCACTTGTTTTATTTTATTTTGACTAACACCGAATGATTTTATTTCGGAAAGTGTCTCTTGCAGTCAAAGGATTCAATTGTATATGCACAAACTAGCCAATCTCGATACGATAAAAACCTTGACTCGACGGCCGGTGCACTGTAAAATGTTCGTGTGCAAAATATAACCGTAAATAAAACTGGTACATATAATAAGTGTGTAATAATTTGTTTGAGTAGTATTTCGGGTACTGTGTCCCGGTTTTTAAAACATATTTATGGCTGATATTGTATTTTTGGATTCTGCAATAAATGCCAAATAAATAATTGTTTTCCAAACTACTGTATTGTCAAATGAATATTCTCACAACTTATGCCAGTGATCCAGCATGTTACACCCATCTTGTCACTTTTAAGGTGGCTATCTTCCTGCTTCCTCTCTCGCTCAATCTTAAGTGTACTCCATCCAAACTATAACACACACACACACACACACACACACACACACACACACACACACACCTGGCTAGAATTCCCTTCAAACTAGATATCAATACAGTCCCAAAAATAAAACAAGATAAATGTGTACATTTTTCAGTTAAAACATATCTCGCTCGAAGGCCGTTTACTCCTAAATTGCAAAATTGCTATCGCCTACCAGGCAATAATCGACACTTGAATGGGGTGAAATATTTTCTGATCACCTGTTTAATGGGGCGAAACAGGAAGGGGATCCCAAAAACATCCTCGTGCTTTATATCGTTAATCTGTTGTAATGTTTTCTGTTTGGAAATGGAACATGTTACAACCATTTTATCACCCGGGTAAGGCAATAACAGACACTTTTAGGGAGGCTACCTTGCTGCTTCCTCTCTCTCTCTCTCTCTCTCTCTCTCTCTCTCTCTCTCTCTCTGTCTCTCTCTCTCTCACACATGAGTGAGCTGAGGGTGGGAAGAGATCCTTATTCTTTGCTATCCTATCCTTCCACTTTATCTTACTCTTAGGGTTGCTACCTCTACTAGGTTTTAGTCCTGGCCACCTCGCAGGGATCGTAAGGTCTGTGTAGCCAGTGTATCTATGTAAATATATGTAAATTTAAATCTCTCTCGCTGTTTATCTACCTCCCGCACACGATCTGCACACACACACACACACCCAAGTCTATAGAAGTAGGCATACCATGAACTTAGGAGAGTGTTCAGTAGAGCACATATATACGTGATTCAGTTAATCCATGGGGAATATTACCCTCCCCCCCCCCCCACCACCACCAACCCCCCCTTCCCTCAAGACCTGGATCCCATATCTCCAAATGTAATGGACATAAAAGTTCCTGAATGGGATAATATATTAACCACAAGTTGACTAATAACAAATTGGTATTAACTGTTCAGTGTTTAGGCTAGCTCCCAACCTTTGTGTTATTTAGTGTTTTTTGTTTTCTTTTTTCTTTTTTTAATAAGACCATATTACCACCCCTGCTAAAACGTCTTCCCAGAAGTGGGTTCTTTACCCCCGCACAGCTTCTTGCTCTGTACAGGGGTGTTGTGCTCCCATGAATCGAGTATTTACTGTTCGCATGTGTGGAGAGGTTACACCCATCCAACACTTCTCGTAAGGTTAGATTCCAAAGCATTTCGTCTTATCAGCTTACTACCTCTTATTAATTATCTACAATCACTAAATGCCGCAATGTTGCATGTCTCTCACTCTTCTACTGCTATTACAATTACCAGTGTTCTGAGGTATCTCAGTTCATACATCCTCCTTGACGGAAAATAGGTGGCAATCGCTTTTCAACATATTCCCACCCCTATTCTGACCAACTCTTTAATCCAAGAGTGAACCAATTTTCCCTGACTGTTTTCCACTGAACAAATTGCCAGAAGGTTCGGAGGGTAGGGAGAGAGCCTTCATATTTGATTTCCTTTCTTTCCACTTTATCTTACTTTTAAGGTTGCTATCTCTACTAGGATTAAGTCCTCGCCACCTCGCAGGGATCGTTAGATATGTGTGGCCAGTGTATCTATGTCAATCTCTCTCACACACACACACACACACACCTCACTTCCTGCTCACTCTCCCACTAAAGTTGTCTGCGCTAGGCCATGCCATCTGCACTCCCCTGTTATTTGTATATAAATATGTGTTTGTCACCATGATTATGTGTGTGTGAGGGAGGGGGAGGGGGGGGGGGGTAATTTTATTGTGTGCGTCTGTTAGTTTGTGTATGTATGTGAATATGTGTATTTTATACTTTATGTCTACTTGTTTGTGTGTACGTGCTTTGTGGATGTGTGTATGATTGTGTGTGTGTGTCTCATACTGTTGTAATATTTTGCTGAATATTTTACAGAATTGTTGCATTGCATACCCCCTCCCGCGGCCCCCCCCATGAAAGTTAGGTTGCACGTGTATATAAGCAATCTCTTACCTCACGCTATAACCGTATCCGTGGCAAGAATCATTGTGAAAGAACTGTAATGAACAAATGATTGGAAATGAGCTGCCAAAGCCGTCGTTGGATAAAATTGGGATGGGTTTGCAGTATATTTAATTACTCTGCCCTTCGCTGTAGCCGTGAAGCGCAAGGGATGGTGTTTCTCTCCTGCCTGTGTGTGCGTGTGTCTGCTGGTGTGTTCTCAAAATATATTGAAACGAAACTTGGTCAATCCCTTCAGTTGGTACCCGAAAGGATCCCATTAACTATTCGTTAAGGACGCCCATTGGAAGACTTCCTTTTCTTGGAACCAACAAATCCCATCCTGATAAAGTTATTCGATATACTAGCACTTGGTGAATCGCTGAGTATACACAGACATTTTGAAGATGATTGATGCTGCCATTGGGAGGGGGAGGGGGGGGGGGAGAGAGAACAGGGTATTTTATTTAATGTTAGTGCACGGAATAAAACTATTTTGGATGCTTGTATTCCTTGGGTCATTGTACATGCCTCATTAAGTTTTGTAAACAATTCTTTTAGTGTTTTTAAATATGAGTGACTCCTGTTTGCATAATATTTCGAGAATGAATCAATGGATTTCGATGAAACTTGGCCAATCCCTGCATTTGATACCCAAAAGGATTCCATAAACCTCTGGTAATCCCTGTTCTCCCCTTCGTGGCCGTTGTAGTACTTGTCCGACAGGTGCTTGTAGGTGTAATTAGATAGGCCTTTATGGTCTCAGGCCATTTTTTGCCATGATCATGTTTGTCTGCAACCGATTTAGTTTAGGGCTATATTGATCCGCAACCAATGTTGTCTATAGCTTATTTGGGCAGAGCCATTTGGTCAAGGTAATTCAATCTATTTTGGATGAGTGACCAATTTGGTCCACAGCTGTTCTGGTTTGTCAATTTTTGACCAGACCTTTTTTGGTACAGTCTGCGGCTCTTTCGGTTAATGGCCAGTTTGAGACACTGAAATCCAGTCATTATGCCATCCAAATCTCATCAGATTCGTTCAAGCATTGCATAGAGTGAAACGTTATTATCAATCTTTCTTCTGTTCAACAGCTGAGCTCTGGAACTCTCTCCCAGAATCAGTCTTTCCCTCTTCCTATGTCTTAAATTGCTTCAAATTCCGTGTGTCCAAGCATTTTGGCTCGAATGTCCGTTGATTTTGGCCCTGTCACTCTTTCAACTCTGGGGGAGGCACTCGCTACAGGCAGTTCTGCATTTTGTCTATCTCACTCACATAGAACAAAATAAGATACTGGTATGTTAGATGTTATGGATTAAGTCCCAAAACCCCTAGTGCATGTTAGCCAATCATCACTATGTTTTGTGGCAACTCCTTAGGTAATCAATATGACTCACAGTGAATATCGTGAAGATTGGCCTAAAACCTGTCATTTTCACTTTAATTAAGCTTAGCTCGGGATTGGGGGGATTGGTTAATCGTTTCTATTCTGGTACCAAATAAAGGTACTAACGAAGTTTCATGATAATCCGTCTGTAAGTTTTTTTTAACAGACAGACACACAAACAAACTGAAACAAACAGCGACGATCACATTATCTCCGCAAACTTTGGAGACAGTAACAAAATACAGTATATCTAATTTGTTACAACAAATCTGGTAATTGGTTAGTTCTACTAACAGGAAGAGTGTAAGAATGTAATATATATCTACGATCAAACACAAGGGAAGATATACGAAATATACAAAAGAACAGGTTTATTGATACAAAACAAAATATTTAACCACACAACAATGCATAGGTACAAAATACAATATTACATTCACAAAATACAGGGGTTTACGTTTACTTTAGTTATAGCTGAAAAGATACAAGTCACAAAGTTAACTGGAATCTCACTTTACTTTAGTTTGAGCTAATAAGGTACAGTAGAGCTTTTTCCTTTTGATATATTTTGTTTAAATAGAGTAGGTGAGTACTACACGTGGTTGATGTATTTATACAAAAGAATCTAGTTTCCTATAATTATCCCTTAACCCTTCTTTAGCGGCCTATGCGGTTTGTTTATATGTACCGCCCAGCGGGGTGTTTTTAGCCAAAATAGGGCTGTTTACGTGATCATTTTCATGCCTAAATAAGACCCAGAACGTAAAACAAGTATCTATCCCTGAAAGGGCATAAACAGAGCTTTCGAATGACACCATATCGATCCTTTTATGATGGCTAGTTTTCTTGCAATAACCGTGCAACGCGAGTGCAAAAAGCATGTAATTAGCCACTTTCCCGATACAATTCCGTATATAGCGAGTGAGAGAGGGAGGAGGGAGCTGAGATTCGTGTCAGTAGGTTCGCCGCGGTGGTCTGGAGCAGTCATACGCTCGCTAGTCTCCTGCCACCACTTGTCTCTCTCTCTCAGCAACATTACGTGCTGAAATTGCCACTCGACCTATGTCGAGCGCCGCCACATAGTCCAGCTTTATTAAATACGACTTATGTGGTGAGCCGCTTTTTAAGGGTTAAAGAGCGGCGCGCAACATAAGTCGAGTTAAAGAAACTGGCAAAAAACGGGTGAAAAATGGGTGAAAATCGAGTGAAAATGGGTGGAACAGTAATGAACCATACGTCCGACATCTGTGGCCTCCCTGCCCACACTAACTCCAGTTCCCCCACCGCACGGGAGGATGACAGTGTGACCAATAGTTCGCTAAAAGTGAACAATGTAGCAAAATCCGCTAAACTTCCATCTTTGAGGTAACACTGTCAGTGCTCCACGAGTGCTACGTAGCTGTATGTGGTGTCATTGTGTAGCGATTTCCACCTAGTTTTCGGCACAATACAGTTCCTTTCATGCTGATGGTTGATATAGCAGTCAGAATGGCCTGAAAAGGCCCAAAACGGCCACAGACCACCCACTAGACTAGGGTTGCACAGAAAACCAAGTACATTCAATTTTCTAACCGACAGAATCTCACTGACTCCCATATATTTGTTAATGATGTAAATATTCCCACTTCCGCTAGTATTGACATTCTCGGTGTAACATTAACTACTAACTTGAGCTGGACACATTATGTTAGAAGCATTGCTAAGAATACCTCTAAAAAACTGGGACTCCTGTACAGAGTTCGAGAATTCTTCACTGATGAGCAGTTGGCCATGATATATAAAAGTCATGTGCGTTCTCAGATGGATTACTGTTCACCTCTGTGGGGTGGAAGTGGAGTGGTTGCATTGAGGCAGTTGGACAAAATTCAAAATAAAGCTATTAGATTAATCAATAACCCTGCAATCACACAGGACCTTCCTACATTATCCATACGAAGAAACGTTGCATCCCTTGCATTATTCTACAGATATTTTCACAGCAATTGTTCCGAGGAACTTGCTTCAATTGTGCCGCCTCTCCACATCTTTCCCCGTAGAACTAGGGCAGCTGAGAGCGCCCATGAATTTACACTTTCTCCTCCACAATGCAGAACTTCTGCTTATCAGAATTAATTTATCCCCAGAGCTACTACTCTTTGGAATTCACTTCCCTCGAATTGCTTTCCACAAACTTACAATCTACACGTTTAAATCCAGTTGTTACAAACATTTTATGAATGGAGGATGCCTTTAGGCACATGGACCTTTTTGTTTTATCTGTGTTTTTCCTTCCTCCGTTCATTGTCTCTTTAACACCTTACGAGCGGCCTATGCGGTTTATTTATGTACCGCCCGGGGTGTTTTTAGCCAAAATAGGGCTGTTTACGTGATCATTTTCATGCCTAAATAAGACCCAGAACGTAAAACAAGTACCTATCCCTGAAAGGGCATAAACAGAGCTTTCGAATGACACCATAACGATCCTTTTAGATGGCTAGTTTTCTTGCAATAACCGTGCAACGCGAGTGCAAAAAGCATGTAATTAGCCACTTTCCCGATACAATTCCTTATATAGCGAGTGAGAGAGGGAGGAGGGAGCTGGGATTCATGTCAGTATGTTCGCCGCGGTGGTCTGGAGCAGTCATACGCTCGCTACTCTCCTGCCACCACTTGTCTCTCTCTCTCAGCAACATTACGTGCTGAAATTGCCACTCGACCTATGTCGAGCGCCGCCACATAGTCCAGCTTTATTAAATACGACTTATGTGGTGAGCCGCTAATTAAGGGTTAAGATATATATATATATTATGGGTTCTTAGACTCGGCAAGTAATTATTATTAAGTAAGGGTAGGTATATCTGATGTTTTCGTTTTTATGAAATTTTACTTTTATCGTAAACTGAAATCGCTAATACCATAACTGTGAGATACACTGATCAAAGGTATTTATGCAATTACTTGAATTTGTAATGTTACGTCCTGGGATATATAAACACTGGGCTCTTTCTATTGGACTAGGTATGCGGCAACAAGCAACAACGGAAAACGCTAGATCCAACCCTTATCTATAAACCCAGGCAACAAACCACCCTAAACCGTCAAGAGTCCTGCCTGGACAACGAGGTATCCTATGACTCGGTTACAGGGTGCACGCACTATAGACTGCTGATAGTCAAGCAGGCTATATAAAAGATCACACAATTAAGTTGACTTAAAGCTTCAAGGAAAAGATAGATAACGGAATTAAATTGCAGAAACAATTTAATAACAAACTAGAAGAAAGTACATTTAACGTTACGTTAATTAATACAACTAATCACCCCTGCGTGAAAGAAGGTGAAAGCAAACAGTCCTCAAAACATCGTACAGGTAGACAAGATGCAGGTTTCTAAACTGCATGCGGCTACTGTAGGATCTGATGCTTAGCAAAGAAAGTAAGTTACGGATTTAGAGAACTCTTAGCTCATAAGCAGGAATAAATACTAGTGATAGGCCATACAGTGTATAATGGCATAGGTATAATTAAATAAAGGCAGCAACTCGCAACATAACCACATACAGGTGTGCTTCTCACTCTTAGTCAGGCAAGCCTGCTCGGACAGTCTCTAAGCCACACCCTGACTCACAATGCTCACAAAAACGGTAAACTGTGGCACAATAACAAGCATACAGAGATGATAAAACCCCTAGCTGTTAATCTGCCAGGTGGCAGAGGTCTAGCCGGAAGGATATAGGCTTCGGATACCCGGGCTGAGCCACCTGCTCTAGCCTAGGGACGTTCCCAAGTCTGTGCGCCAAATTACTCTAATTGAAAGGGTGCTCTCTTGAGAGACTCAGATCGCAAGTATCTGACTCTCTCCTGGCGACCCTAAAACAAAAGCAAGACGTGCTAGCGCAGTGCTGAGTGGACTAGGCAAGGGCCCTCACACAACAGACACACGCTAGACACACAGGGACACAGACAAGAAAATGCCCCCAGACTCCCACGGGTATCCTAGTAAAGTCGTGCGGGTCCACAGGACTCGCACCAGCAGACTTTACTTAAAGGATCGCAAAAAGCCTCCCCTCCGGTCTAGCCCCTGCTAACCTGACACAAGAACACACTAGCAAGCATGAAACCACCAAATATGAGACAACAAAAAAGCTTCCTGGGTCTCATTAACAATTAAATCTCTGCATAAGGCCCAAATCCTATCTAGTTATCTGAGAGCTCGTCGTTAATACAATAATAGATATAAGGTCTATCAAGGGGATGGGATAATTATATAGATTGGTGAAGTAGTGGAAGGAAGGTATACAAAGTACGAGAGAAAGTTTCTAAGTGGGGTTGAGAGGGATAGATATCAAGGGGGTCTGAAGGGTACGACAGTGAGGTGAGCTCTGAGTCTTGAATCTGTCTGGACCCCACCCTAGGCATGCAAAATACATCCCATGCTTGGTAACACTCAACACAGTTGCCGGGTCAAAATCCTCTACCCCTTGCGTGAGTCGAAACTAAGCCTAACATTGCAATCAAATTGGCAACATCAGGCTCGTCCCAAGCTGGACTCTCCGCGCGAAGCAACGTCCCCCAGCCGGTCTCTCTCTCCCGCTCGTCTCCTCCCACTCTCACTAGACTTACATCTTATATATTATAATGAAACAATCAACTATCGAGAATAAAATATACTAAGATGCGTTGGTTAAGAATAAGGGCAGCTTCAAGCTGTGAAACAACATAAGAATATCCCAGACATTAGTTACATTGTTGTAGGATATATACTAAGGAAAAGCCGGCCGGCCGGCTGCCGCCAGCCGGTTTCTAAACGGCTAGGCAGCCGACGCGCGCGCATGCCCGCACGTGGCTACTATGCAGGAGCGTCACACCTCCCCCAAGATATAAGACCCTTGACTAAGTTCTTCATATCTAACAGAAAGCTTCTCATAGTACCACACACTGTTGCGACACAAGGCACTATATAAAAAAAAAATAAAGACTGTTGCGCTCCACCGAGCAAGTTCAACTAACTTAGCGACAATAAGCGAAAACATTCAACTTAGATACTGCTACAACATCTTATACAAAATTCTACACGTTATAAAAATAAAGAGTTTTTATAAGGTTTTTGCTTTTTTAATTTTTTTTTTTTCGGCTGAACTACAGTGACAGCCTATTTTCCTCCACACACAACCCTCAATCCTGTGGCAGTCTAACCAACATCATCCACCCTTGATAGACAATCCGCTATCACGTTATCAGAACCGGCAATATGGCGTATGTCCAGATTATACTCCTGAAGCATGAGTGACCACCTGGTCAGCCTCATATTCCGGTTATGAAACTGATTCAAGAATTTCAGAGGGTGATGATCGGTATAAACCACTACGACTGGTCCGAAAGCAGGAACATATACATCGAAGTGCCTGAGCGCCAGCACTATCGCCAGGAGTTCTTTTTCAATTACAGAGTAATTCCTTTGTGCACTATTGAATTTTTTACTGTAAAAACTCACTGGATGTTCGATACCTTCATCATCTGTCTGTAACAAGACAGCCCCAGCCCCTACGCCACTGGCATCAGTCGCCAGCTGAAAAGGTCTGCTGAAGTCCGGGGCCCTGAGTATGGGGTGGGTACATAACAGGTGTTTCATCAAGGAAAACGCCTCTGCACAATCAGGAGACCACCGGAACTTCTTGTCCTTAGCTAATAAGTCAGTTAAAGGTGCAAGTACAGTCGAATAGCCTTTGATGAAGCGTCGAT
The DNA here is from genome assembly GCA_032716605.1 of Paralithodes platypus. Taxonomy (NCBI): domain Eukaryota; kingdom Metazoa; phylum Arthropoda; class Malacostraca; order Decapoda; family Lithodidae; genus Paralithodes; species Paralithodes platypus. Next base: position 31,438,020 of record CM064547.1, read on the forward strand.
AATAGCCTATCATACCTAGAAACCGCATGATTTGTTTCTTAGTCGTGGGCTGGGGAAACTGATCGATGGCTTTGATCTTTGTCTGTGGAGGGCACACCTGACCCATCCCCACCTCAAACCCCAGGTACAAAACTGTGGCTTTGACAAAATCGCACTTACCCAGGTTTACCACCAAACCTGCTTCCTTCAGTTTATTAAAAAGCTGTCCGATGTGAGCACAGTGACTGTTAAAATCATCGTCGTATATTATGACATCATCTAGGTACACCGTACAGTTGGGAATGTCGGCTACAATGTCGTTCATTAATTTCTGAAACGTTGCAGGGGCATTTTTCAGCCCGTATGGCATAACATGGTAACGATATGTGGCACCGTCCACCACAAACCCACACACCTCTCGCGCTCGCTCAGACAAGGGCACTTGCCAATAACCCTTAACAAGGTCTATCTTAGTGAGGAACTTGGCTTTTCCTATCTTATCCACACTGTCGTCCACGCGAGGGAGAGGGTAGGCATTTGTGGGGGTTAAACCATTCAACCTGCGGAAATCTATACAAAACCGCACCTTGCCATCTGGTTTGGGCTGCAGTGTGACGGGGAAGTCCACCTTACTGCACCCTCAGAAATCAGCCCACGTTTCAGCATATAATCCAGCTCTTCCCTAAGTGCTGGTAATTTAATAGGGGGAACACGGTATGGCACTGATTTAAAGGGCAGGTGGTCCCCAACATCGACATCGTGCACCGCTTGAGTAGTGAGGCCAGGATGCTCCGCGAAAACAGCTGGGTTTGAATCAAACAAGTACTGCACAGCTACACGCTGTTGCTCAGGCAGGTGCAATATCAACTCGTGAGCCACTTGTCTAGAATTCCCCGCCCACTGATCCGCGGAAACATGACAATCCCAATTATCCTCCCCCGCAGCTTGACTGTCCCTTCCTCCTTCTCCACCACGATCGCTGCAGATCAACACCGGGACAGTGAGAGGCTCGGAGGGGCGCCTCACATACTCTTTCATCAGATTTACATGGCAAAGTTGGTTCTTTTTCTTACGATCAGGAGTAGCTACTAAATAGTCGAGATCAGAAACCTTCCTTACAACCCGATACGGACCAGAATACTTGGCAGACAAGGGGTGTCCCACCAGAGGTGGTAGTATCAGTACCTCCTGATCTACTTCAAACTCCCTCAGCTTCACCTTCTGGTCGTATCTGTCCTTCATCTGAGCTTGTGAACTCTTAAGGTTCCGACCAGCTACCTCCAAGCTCTTTAGCATTCTCTCACGGCTTTCAACTACATACTTTAGAAGCGAGCATTGGTTTGTGACTGCCTCCCAGATCTCCTTGACTATGTGGAGGGGCCCCCTGACCCTGTGTCCAAAAACCAACTCGTTCCGGCTAAATCCCAAGCTCTTCCCAGGTACTTCTCTCGCAGCAAATAATACGTATGGGAAACCTAGATCCCAGTCCTTCCCATTTTCCATGCAATAACGCCGCAACATACTCTTGAGAGTCGAGTGCCACCTTTCCAAAACTCCCTGACTCTCGGGATGGTAGGCAGATGACACCACAGACACTATCCCATATTGCTGCATGGTCTGCTTAAACAGAGCAGAAGTAAAATTGGATCCCTGATCAGACTGGATCTCCTGAGGGTAGCCATAACGAGAGAAATAGACAAGTAGGTTTTTGACAACAGTCTTAGCCATCCCGTTGCGCATGGGGTAAGCATCTGGATACCGTGTTGCTACATCCATTACAGTTAGTACAAATTTATTGCCGGCACTAGTGGGGGGCAATGGGCCAACCATATCGATAACTACTTTGCTGAAGGGCGGCCCAATGACAGGGATGGGTTGTAACGGGGCTCTCGGGATGACCTGATTGGGTTTCCCAACAACTTGACAAGTGTGACACTGTAACACCCATGACACGACACTCGCCTTTAACCCAGGCCACCAGAAAAGCTTGCTCAGAGCTGCCTCCGTCTTACGTGCCCCCAGGTGCCCTGCCAAAGGCACATCATGAGCTAATCTCAATAAGCTCTCACGGCACACCCTCGGTACTACTAACTGGTCCACTAATCCTGACCCGCCATCCCACTTTTTCTTGGGATCCTGATGTCTCCGATACAAGATCCCCTCGGACAAGAAAAAATCACCAGGCTGCGCATCCCCATCGCTCTCCAGTTCGACAGCACCATTACCACACGCCCTGACTTCAGGATCTTCCAGCTGCAAGGAACATATATCAGCAGGTGCGAGATTATCCAAGTTCATCTTAAATAATTTATTTCCACCTCCAATGTCCCGCTGGGCCATCCTTTCCTCACGCTGCGCATAATGATGCTGTCGCAGAGTCTCTTCCTGCCCTGCACCTGCACTAGCGGTGACATGCCCCGGGGCCTCTCCAGACTCTAACATAGGTGCCAATAATGAGTCACCAAGAAACACTGCCGGCTCAAAACTCTCCAATTGACCAACACTTCCCGTTTTCTTGTGACCTTTCCTCCGCGGTTTGATAGACTGAGGCCACGGCTGAAAGGCTCCGGATGTCTGAGAACGCGTCACAACACACGCCATGGTTTGTACGCTACACTTCTCAACCCACTCCTGTTCCTCCCTACTAACGTCGGCCGCCTTCTCGGCAACGACCCAGGGTGAAACCTTAGAAGCAGGCACCGCAAAGTCGTTGCCGAGGAGGAGGTCGACGCCCCCAACAGGCAAGTTCTCTACAATTCCGACATCCAGCTCCTTCGCCACACCACCCACCTCCAGCTCCATCCGCACCAGCGGGTAGGACTTCGTAGCATTGATCCCCTGAACTACCACCACCCGAGCAGCGATAATCGGCCTACCAGTAAAGTTCTTTAGCAAGGTCTGAGAAGCCCCCGTATCACGCAATAGCTTAACTCCTCGCCTTTCGCCAGCCCACCTCACAAAACCATGCCCTCTATGACCCCCAAAGACGTCGCGGACAGGGTTTGAGCCTTCCGGACTCTTGAACACAGGCTGTGTCCCAACCTCTGACGAACTACCCTTGGCAAACTCAGAAGATATAGGCGACACCCCTATGCTGCGGACCAATGACACAACCTTGTTTGGTGGCTTGTTCGGACAAGCATTTGCAAAGTGACCCTCCTTGTGACATGCAAAGCACTCTTTGCTCTTTGGTTTCCCTTGGGAGTGGGAGGTACCATTAGACTTCTTATACGGGACGGTATTTGGTTTATGTTCAGCTTTATTGTCAGTGCTAGATGGTTTTGTGTATTTATGTGTATCAAAATTCTTGGGAGGGGGAGGGGTACGATCCTTTGCACCCGACTCACTCCTAGCTGCTGCTCCGCACCCTCGAATTAATGACAGTCGGAGGTCAGCCATTTCTGCTGCCTCCTGGAGAGTTCTAGGATTTTTTTTCCTTTATATTTAATGTTAAGTCCCCGCCTGTGCACTTAAAGAACTGCTCCAAGAGAACCAGCTCACTCAACTCCTCAAAAGTAGCTGCCCTCTTCGAACGCAGCCAATGTCGTAGTGCATCAGACAAGTCCCGGGCGTGTTCTAGGAAGGTACTATCCTTGCCCTTAGTAACACCCCGAAACTTCAAGCGGTAAGTTTCTGGTTGTAACTCATAGGCCCGTAGCACAGCCTTCTTTAGCTCATCATAAACTACACAGGACTCTAAAGGTAGTGCATCATACGTGTTTAGCCCCTTTCCTAGGAGTCTTGATGAAACTAATGCTGCCCACTTTTCCTGAGGCCACTGGTGTTCCTGACACTTCTTCTCAAATCGCATAAAAAACTCAGTCACACCTAATTCATCGAACACAGGAACTAGTTTAAGCAGGTGCGACAATTATTGGTCCCGATGTCTGTTACCTTCCCCAATATTTCGCCCTGTTACCTCCACTCGAGATCTCTCCAGCTCCCTGTCAGCCCGATACCTAGTAGACTCTGCCTGCAGTTCAGCCTCTCGTATAGCTGTTCTCTCTGCGGCCTCAGCCTGAGCTCTAGCAACCTCAGCCTGCACACTAGCCGGTCTCTCGGCAGCCTCAACCGGAGCTCTAGCCTGTCTTTTGGTAGCCTCAACCTGAGCTCTAGCAACCTCAACCTTGGCCATCTCAAGCCGAAACAACAAATCTGGAGCCAACCCTTGAGGAGGGGAAGGTGCATTTAATGGGGAGGGTCCCTGTGATTGAATTCCACGCTGCCATTGACCATCAACTTGGGGGTATGTACTAAATTCAGGCACCCTGACGTTTGATATGGGGGTAGAGTGGAGGGGGGGCTGGGGACCAGGGCCCCCAGTCGCCTCTCGACCCAGGTCTCTCCCTTCTAAACCCAATATCAAAGTCCTCAGCTGATCTTTCCTCATGCCACTTAAACCCTGGTGACCCTGAAGACCTGCCACACACTTTAAGCCATACTTATTCAGCTTCAACACCCTGGCAGCGGTAAGGGGCACCTCTAAAAATCTTCTAGCACCCTCCTCGCTATCGAATAGCCACTCCACAGGTCTTTCTCCCTCCGAGCCCGTATCGTGACCTGACCCATCACTGTGTTCCGATGTATTAGACATGTTTGTGTACTGCAGTAATTATCACGGTTATAGAATGTGCCTTATCTCCTATGCAAGTATGTATATACTAATGTTATTTAAAGTCTTTAATGTTGGTTGCTCCAAAAAAAAACTCTATGTCCACTGTATTCCTCTAATCATAAGGAATCTCAAAACAAATTACCACTATATTCCTCTGTTCAGTAAATCCTATGCAAGGTCGCCATTTGTTACGTCCTGGGATATATAAACACTGGGCTCTTTCTATTGGACTAGGTATGCGGCAACAAGCAACAACGGAAAACGCTAGATCCAACCTTTATCTATAAACCCAGGCAACAAACCACCCTAAACCGTCAAGAGTCCTGCCTGGGCAACAAGGTATCCTATGACTCGGTTACAGGGTGCACGCACTATAGACTGCTGATAGTCAAGCAGGCTATATAAAAGATCACACAATTAAGTTGACTTAAAGCTTCAAGGAAAAGATAGATAACGGAATTAAAAGGCAGAAACAATTTAATAACAAACTAGAAGAAAGTACATTTAACATTACGTTAATTAATACAACTAATCACCCCTGCGTGAAAGAAGGTGAAAGCAAACAGTCCTCAAAACATCGTACAGGTAGACAAGATGCAGGTTTCTAAACTGCATGCGGCTACTGTAGGATCTGATGCTTAGCAAAGAAAGTAAGTTACGGATTTAGAAAACTCTTAGCTCATAAGCAGGAATAAATACTAGTGATAAGCCATACAGTGTATAATGGCATAGGTATAATTAAATAAAGGCAGCAACTCGCAACATAACCACATACAGGTGTGCTTCTCACTCTTAGTCAGGCAAGCCTGCTCGGACAGTCTCTAAGCCACACCCTGACTCACAATGCTCACAAAAACGGTAAACTGTGGCACAATAACATGCATACAGAGATGAAAAACCCCTAGCTGTTAATCTGCCAGGTGGCAGAGGTCTAGCCGGAAGGATATAGGCTTCGGATACCCGGGCTGAGCCACCTGCTCTAGCCTAGGGACGTTCCCAAGTCTGTGCGCCAAATTACTCTAATTGAAAGGGTGCTCTCTTGAGAGACTCAGATCGCAAGTATCTGACTCTCTCCTGGCGACCCTAAAACAAAAGCAAGACGTGCTAGCGCAGTGCTGAGTGGACTAGGCAAGGGCCCTCACACAACACAACGCTAGACACACAGGGACACAGACAAGAAAATGCCCCCAGACTCCCACGGGTATCCTAGTAAAGTCGTGCGGGTCCACAGGACTCGCACCAGCAGACTTTACTTAAAGGATCGCAAAAAGCCTCCCCTCCGGTCTAGCCCCTGCTAACCTGACACAAGAACACACTAGCAAGCATGAAACCACCAAATATGAGACAACAAAAAAGCTTCCTGGGTCTCATTAACAATTAAATCTCTGCATAAGGCCCAAATCCTATCTAGTTATCTGAGAGCTCGTCGTTAATACAATAATAGATATAAGGTCTATCAAGGGGATGGGATAATTAAATAGATTGGTGAAGTAGTGGAAGGAAGGTATACAAAGTAAGAGAGAAAGTTTCTAAGTGGGGTTGAGAGGGATAGATATCAAGGGGGTCCGAAGGGTACGACAGTGAGGTGAGCTCTGAGTCTTGAATCTGTCTGGACCCCACCCTAGGCATGTAAAATACATCCCATGCTTGGCAACACTCAACACAGTTGCCGGGTCAAAATCCTCTACCCCTTGCGTGAGTCGAAACTAAGCCTAACGTTGCAATCAAATTGGCAACATCAGGCTCGTCCCAAGCTGGACTCTCCGCGCGAAGCAACGTCCCCCAGCCGGTCTCTCTCTCCCGCTCGTCTCCTCCCACTCTCACTAGACTTACATCTTATATATTATAATGAAACAATCAACTATCGAAAATAAAATATACTAAGATGCGTTGGTTAAGAATAAGGGCAGCTTCAAGCTGTGAAACAACATAAGAATATCCCAGACATTAGTTACATTGTCGTAGGATATATACTAAGGAAAAGCCGGCCGGCCGGCTGCCGCCAGCCGGTTTCTAAACGGCTGGGCAGCCGACGCGCGCGCATGCCCGCACGTGGCTACTATGCAGGAGCGTCACAGTAAGTTCTTAGGTTCAGCAAACTATAACGTTAAATCAAGGTTGAATGTGTCTAATAGTTTAATTCACATGGAAATGGCAAAAAGGCTGTCTAGAATAATTATATCATAGAGTCGGATTTTCGCAAATGAGTCTTGTGACGCCTGCAGCTTGGCAGAACGCCATGTGGGCTCAGCCGCTCGCTAGCACTCGCCGGGTCACGGTATTTGGCTACAGTCTATCTACAATGTTGTTCTTTCTTTCATAGTGTTCGTGTTGTTGCAGACAGTCCCGTGGTGGTCTTTATTTTCGTCTGTGACAAGGGGAAGCATTTTATATCATGAGTAGAACATAAGATGCATTGTGTATAGTTAAGGAGAGATAATAATATAGGCAGTGGGGTGGTAGTGTGTGCGTGCATATACATGTGCTGCCTCCCCCCTCGCTTTGTAGGATCGCGTGCGTGCCGTCTCACGCCTCTTGATGGGCTGGTGGTTCCTGGCGCCTTCTGCAGCCCTGCTGCCTGGTGACGTAGCAGCCTGTGATTGGCTGACCACCATGCCTTTGTGTGTGATCCTGGAGGGGTCCCGAGGAGTTCCTTCCTCAGAGCTCCTCTTAGTGCTGTAACGCTAACATCCCTTTGCAATCTATCAGCCCACCTCACCCCCCTATTGCGAACTTTCTCTACCACTGCTTACCTTTTTCTCTCTGTATATCCTACTATTAATTAACTGCCCTTCCCCTTGACGTTGATTTCATATATCCGTCACTGTATAATACAGCGAGCTCTCAGAGATATCATATGTAATTAGTTAGGCATTTTGGATCAGAGGGTTATTCATTTTGGCTTGGGGAGGTTTGACATACTCATCGTGTTACCCCAACCTTATTTTCTTGGGTGTCTGAGAGGTCAGTCGATGCTAGACTGGGGAGAGGCTATCAGGTTACAGTTTCCTATGAGCATAGACTTCGTTGAGCCTATGCAACTGTACCGGATACCTGCGGAGGCCTAGGTCATTTTCTTGTCTGTGTACCTTAGAGCCTAGCACTGTGTTGGCGTGAGGGCGTTTGCCTAGTCCACCCAGCACTGTGCTAGCTCGTTAGCTTTTGACTTAGGAGGGTCGCCAGGAGAGAACCAGGTACACGAGACCTGGATCTCTCAAGAGAGCACCCCGTCATTTAATGTAACTCGGAGCACAGACTTGAGAACGACACTAGTCTACCGAGCAGGTGGCTCGGCCTAGGTAGCCTAGCCTACGACTCCCCTGCTAGACTTCGTCCACCTGGCAGACCCCCGATTAGGGTTTATAATCTCATTGTGTATATGTGTGCAGCATTATTGTTCCTTATGTTTATAGTAAGTCGTGATTGTTGCTGAGAGACCCAACCAGAGCAGGCTTGTGCCTGGTGGGAGAAAGCACATCTTTTTGTGGTTAGAGTTTAGACTGCCGACTGTTTTATAATTACACCTGTGCCAGATAACACCGTATGTCCCTACACTATATATGTTCCCACAGTAATAATACACAGTTCAGAATCCGAGACGTACTTCTTAGTTGCATCTGACTTTTGCAGAAGATTCCTGCATGATGCTTTAGGACTTTCTTTGTTTCACTTTCTTTCAGACAGGAGTGACAGTTTACTGATTATTTAACGTAACGTTAATTATCCTTCTTCTAGTCTGCTATTAAATCGTTGCTGCGATTTAATTACGCTATCTATCTTTTTCCTTGTATACCTTAATAAAGTAATCGTATGTTGTATGAGTATAGGCTGCTTCAGTGATCATCAGCCTATAGTGTGCACCTTTTACCGAGTCATAGGATACCTCGTTGTCCAGGCACGACTCAGGGCGGTATAGGTGTTTTGTTCTCCAGCTATAATAATATTAATGTTTACTAGCAGAAATACAAGGATAGGTGATGTGTGTTTTGGCTTCCCAGATGGAGAAAATTACTAAGAGGCAAGAAGGGTCTCTACAGTTAGAGACGAATTATGTTTTTGTTTTTTTGTTTTTTGTGATCTCCATGGCGTCGGAGGGGAGTTAATGACTGTGGCTTTTCTATTATGCTCTTCTTTCTTAGTGTCCTCTCTCGTTTCTTGCTGGACTTGGATTATCTCTTGCAGGGGCTTCCTATCCTCTTGGCGAGTTGTACAGTTTAGAGGCTCAGTATCGGACCACTAGCAATTTCTTTCTCCAGGTGGTGTCATTCAGCTTACAGGCTAGGTATCAGACCACTAGCAATGCATGGTATCGGACAACATGCAAGATGTTGTTGACCAGAAGAATGAGCTTCAAGCCTCAATTTTCTCCTGTCTTTAGCACTTGCTGGTGTCACACACTGGCCTAGGACCAGAATGGTAAGTCTCGTACATAGCTGGCTGACTAAAACACTGAACAAAATTACTAGTCTCGTATTTAGCTGGCTGAGCAAAGCACTGAACACTTTCTTGTTGTTCGACCAAGGGAAACATGTATTGTCTTATGACCAGGAGTCCAGTCTCGAACCTAGGGAAAATCCAGTCTTTAGACTTAAATGTGCTAGTCTCGTGTCTAGCTGGCTTATCCTGGTCAGTTTAGCTGGAATGGTCTCTCCTCCTTCTGGTGATTCCTGGTCCTAACCCGTGGGGGCTAAAGGGGCACGGCGGATTGTTGTTTTGGTTTGTGGGCCCTCTAACGGCATTCCGGGAAATGGTCTGATCGTGTGGGGGCACTTGCGCGGATGAAGGGTGCCCTGGTCCTCTTCTGGTGTTTTGGCATCCTTCTGGCATGGTGTTGTTGTTGTTGTTGTTGTTTTTCCCCAAGCTGCCTGGCCGAACAGCCCCAAGGCCCCGAGCAAGGCCAAGGCCATAACCGAGCGCCCCCACAGAACCCTCCCTGCCGACCACAATAAAGCCTGGGTGACCGAAGCCACTCCATGGCGGGGAGCTGAGGAGGGTGCAGAAACGCCCGGGAAACCAAAGCCCCACCCAGGGCCCTGTGCCCCTCAGCAATTATGAAGAGAAAGTTGAGGGGCAAAGGAAAGATGTGACGCTTTGGCTTCCAATCTTGGTAGATTAGGAGGTCAATCCACGCAAGAGACGCCGTCACTCGAGATCTAGAAAATATATAAGTAAAAGGAACAGTCAGAGTAAGCTATGGGTATGGCAGAGATCGCTCAGTTCTCACTCTGATAGACCAGCCCATCACCAGGCATGGTGTTGTTGGTGGTACTGATGGCTACGATTTTCACCGTGGGCATAACAATATCGTCGGGCTTGAATGTATTATTACCCTTGTTCAATACAACTGATGACTTACAAAATACATGGATTGAATAAGCTTCATGTTCTATTGCCCTAACTCAGATAAATAAACTTAATTTACCTTTAGTAACCTACTGTACATTTATGCCAGTAGATATACATTTCTGGTAACACTGTCCTTAATGAACCTGCGTGGCTGAGTTGAAATCATGTTAATTTTCGGTCCTGGTCACTTACGGAAACAAGTGGTGGGGAGCTAAACTGTGATTAACTCATTCAGGATATAATACGCGTTTCTTCCTTTTATGTTGGCTATTATTAGATGGTTTTCTTCAATTTAGGTAGGAATTTTGGAACTCTTGAAAATGAATAGATGATATTTACCCATTTACTTACCAGAGACCCTACCTAAACTTTGTAATATCGTCTAATAAAAGCCAAAATAAAATCAAGAAACGTGTCGTCATATCCTGAAGTATGTGGAAAAAACAGAGGCCTATGAATAATCCTGTTACTTGTTCTTGTTGTTTTCAGGGATTAGAGGAAGCGTTTAAATACTATTTTTGTTTTTATCGTTTGCCACATTTGATGAAATATTGTTAATCATAATTGATATCCACTTGTCTTCATGTCCAGCAGGGTGATGTGCTTAGTGAATATGGGTACAGATTATCTTATTTATTCAATATATTTCATGATATATTTAGGTTTATTATTTTACTTGTTTTAACTTTTTGCATTCATTTGTATTATCAACTCTGCGAAGCAGAGTTGTATCGCATACACAGATCCCGCCCGTATACTGTGCACCACCAGTAAGCTTGTCCGTCGTCGTCCGTCTGTCCGGAAACTCCTCCTAGACCGTTCAAAGAATTTTCACCAAATTTCACAGGTATATCGATTTGGTCAATGCGATGGCCAGTCAAAAATAAATTTTCCATTTAACTTAAAGGTTAAGGTCAAAGTTCAAGGTTAAAAATAAGGTAAATATTTCATATTATTTTGTTTTTACTCAAATCTCTTAATTTTCACTATACAAGTTACTGGTATCTTTGATGTCTTATTGACCAAATTTTAGATAGATCTTCTAAAGAGTAAGGTCAAAGGTCAAAGGTCAAAATAAGATTTTTACTAGTATTTCTTATACTAACTGTTAGATTTTCACTAAGCTTACCATATCTATTCGGAATGCCTAGACCAAGGTCATACAAGAAACTATACAATTCCATATGAAAGGTCAAAGTCACAGGTCAAGGTCAAATATAAGGTCAATATGCTATTTTCTTTACTTTGCATGCACACTTCATAACATTTGGTGAAATAGTTGCACTTCAAATGATAAGGAAAACAATACATGTTGACACATCATAAAGGTCAAGATAAATGTCAAAGGTCAAGGTCAACTATTATATTAATATATATGGAACTAATTGACAGGTTTTAATGAAATTAGGCATGCTTATTTGATTTTCCTGGGCAACGTCGATGAAAAAATGTATGCTTACATAAAGGTCAAGGTCAATGGTCAACTTTTACTATTAATTTTTAGTTTTTACTCAAATGTCTTCTTTTTCACTAGGAAATTTACTGGTAACCTTGATATCGTATTGCCCAAATTTTAGATAAATATTCTAAAGGGTAAGGTCAAAGGTCAAGGTCAAAGGTCAAAATATGTTTTTTACTAGTATTTCTTATACTAACTGTTAGATTCTCACTAGGCTTACCATGTATTTTTGGAATACCTAGGCCAAAGTCATACAAGAAACTACACAATTCCATATCAAAGGTCAAGGTCACAGATCAAGGTAAAAAATAACGTCAATATGCTATTTTCTTTACTTTTCATGCAAACTTCACAACATTTGTGGAGATAGTTGCACTTTAAATGAAAAGGAAATTCTTACATTTTGAGACATCATAAAGGTCAAGATAAAGGTGAAAGGTCAAGGTCAACTATTCTATTAATACATATGAAACTATAACTGATAGGTGTTAATGAAATTAGGAATGCTTATTTGATTTTCCTGGACAATGTCAATGCAAACAAAAATGTACTCTTGCATATAATAAAGGTCAAGGTCAAAGGTCAACTTTTATTATTTATTAAAACAGATTACTCAAATTTTGGAAAACTGGCTCTGTGTTAGTTGCTTATTACCTAAATAACATGTATATCACATTTTGCATAAATATTGTAATAGTTAATTAAGGTCAAATATCAAGGTTAAAATAAGAGTGTTTGTCATTTTCCCTAAACTCCTCCTAGATTGTTTAACGTATTGTCACCTATTGTACAGGCAAATTTAGTTGCACAATGCAACGACCATCCAAATATATGTATTTTATTTTTAGTCAAAGATCAAAGGTCAAAGTCACAATACTGTATATGATCACTATTTGTAATCTATAAGTTTTTATACGAATTACACCATATTCATAATGCTAGTTAATATGAACAATTGTGTTAAGCCAACTAAATCCTCGATAAGAATTTATAAGGTCGACGGTCAAGGTTATAGGTCAAAATGAGATTTGTACTAGTATTTCCAATTTAATGTAAGATTCTCACTAGGCATATCATGCATATTCAGAATGCCTAGGCCAAGGTCATACAAGAATAAACATAATTCCACTTGATAGGTCAAGGTCACAGGTCAAGGTCAAATATAAGGTCAATATGCTCATTGTTGTACTATTTGTGTAAACTTCACAACATTCGTTGAGACTTGTGCTTTAAATTAAAATTAAAATTTTAAATTTTCAGACATGAAGGTCAAGATGAAGGTCAAAGGTCAAGGTCAGCTATTCCTTTAATACCTCTGGAACTAGTTGATGATCTTTAATGAAGTTTGGCACGCTTATTTGATTTTCCAGGGTTACATCAAAGCAAGCAACTCATTGAATCCTACATAAAGGTCAAGGTCACAGGTCAAAGTCAAAAGTCAGGATTCATCATAAAAAATACTCAAATTTTGATAAGCTGACTGTTAATTGCATTTTACATAAATAACATACAGTATATATACACAATACAGTATATCAATTTCATATATATATTCTAATATTTAAGGTCAAAGGTCAAGGTCAAAGATCAAAAGAAGTGTTAATCATTGTTCCCAAACTTTTCCTAGACTGTTTAACCCTTTCTGTACTGGCGACATCTTTTGTGTATTCTTCAAACTATAATTAGACGATTTTGTGGAGCTTAAGAAGGATCTGTGGTGAAAAAGGGTTAATTAGGATATTTGAAAACCTGCTAATTAAACTGAACACAATCGTCTATTATTATCCACTATAAAATTAAAAGGGCAGAACTGGTACTGAACGGGTTAATGTATCGTCATCAAATTTTGCAGGCAAATTCGGTTGGTCAATGCGACGATTGTCGCACTCCGTCGGGGGTGAGTTGTTTTTGGGGCGAATCCTCCAGTATTCTTGGTGGTATTATTTGTGATGATGGTGATAGTACTGATGATGACAGTAGCAGAGATGGTAGTAACAGCAGGGATGATAGTGATAGCAATGATGATTTAGATAATAGTAGTGATGATGGTGATATTAGTGATAATAATGACAGTGCTAGTAGTAGTGATGATGGTGACAGTAGTAGTGATGATGATGACAGTACTAGTAGTAGTGATGATGGTGACAGTAGTAGTGATGATATAGTCTATTCGCTGTAAGTAGGCGAGAATCATGACCTCTAACGTCTGTAATTAAAAAAAACGACTAGAGTAATCGAGCTAATATTTCTACCATTTGGGAAAAGTCAGTCAATGAATAGATGTGTAAATGTACAGCTAGTTTGCTCTAGCCCTTTTTGAGTTACAGAGGATAGAAGTCATGATTTCTCGCCTACTTACAGCGAATAGACTATAGTAGTAGTGATGATGGGTATAGTTGTAGTGATAATGATGACAGTAGTGATGATGTTACTGACGATGGTGATATTAATGGTGATGGTGATTGCTTTAGTGATGATAGTGACAGTTGTAGTGATGATGGTGACAGTTGTAGTGATCATAGCAGCAGTGATGATGGTGATAGTAGTAGTTATAATGGGGGTAATAGTAGAGATGATGGTAACCCATCGCATAGTTGGGTATGCCGTTTTGATTTTGGGCAAAGCGGTACTTCTACTCTATTATTATTATTATGTTATATATAATTATTTGTTTTCTTTTCTTTTTTAATTAAGACAGGTGAAATTCACGTTATTAAAGTTGATAAGGACATTTTCGCTATCTACTGCTACTTTTATATTTCTTCCTGGTAACATACATTATTACGCCTGTCCACTGTGGCACTCGATGAATTATTGCTAGGACACTATTTCATTTAACTCAAATTGGGCATCTACAGTAAATGTTTTCATTATGATTCCTGACCACATAATAACACAAAAGTTGGGCCATAAGTGATATTAAGGTTACTGGGGATGTTCTTGATACACTTCCTTAATATATTTTGCCTCTGGCTATTATAAGACAATTCTATTTTGATTAAAACATTATCGTGCAGTAGGGGGATATACAGTATATACTGTATAATTATATATACTTGTATATATATATATATATATATATAGAGAGAGAGAGAGAGAGAGAGCGAGGGAGATGAATATACAGAGGCAAAACAAAAACAAAAATTATAAGTGAGGGAGACAAAAGGCAGAACTGCCTGCAGCGAGTGCCTCCCCCAGAGTTGAAAGAGTGACAGGGCCAAAATCGAGGGACGTTCGAGCCAAAATACCTGGACACACGGAGTTTGAAGCAATTTAAGTCATAGGAAGAGGGAAAGCTGATTCTGGGAGAGACTTCCAGAGCTCAGCTGTTGAAAAGAAGAAAAACTAAAAGTAACGTTTCAATCTTGGGTTGGAGTGTTGCACAGAGTACGAGTGGGATTGTGTTGCAAGACAGGTACCACGTACCCTACGTAGAGGAGGTGGTATACACTGGGAGAGCTCAGAGGAACATCGATTATTGTAGTAGCGATATAATAGCGAGAAAGATGCAACATTGCGGCGAAGAGAGAGAAATTGCATAGAGTTAGTGAGTGGATCCTCCCCACACATGTGAACAATACTCAATACAAGGACGCACCGTGCCCCTGTACAGAGCGAAGAGGTGGTTGAGTATACACCCAGCTTCCGGGAGGCTGCCTTAGCAAGACTGGTAATTGGTATTTCCAAGTGAGGGCAGAAGAAAAAGAGACACCAAGAATATTGAGAAAAGATGAAGGATTGATTTTTGTATTATTGAAGTATAAGGGATAGTCCTCTGGGAGTTCCGGACGGAACTACCGCCCGGTAGCTCTAACCTCTCACATCATTAAAGTTTTCGAGCGAGTCCTGCGAAGCAAAATTTCAACATTCATGGAGACAAATGAACTACACAACACCGGTCAACATGGGTTCAGAGCGGGAAGATCATGTCTCTCACAACTTTTGGAACACTATGACAAAATTCTTAAAGCGCTAGAAGAAAAGAAATACGTGGATGTCATTTACACCGATTTTGCTAAGGCATTTGATAAATGTGACCATGGTATAATAGCCCACAAACTGAAAGCAAAAGGTATAACTGGGAAAATCGGACGGTGGATATACAATTTCCTCGTAAACCGAAAACAATCGGTAGCAGTAAACCAAGTCACTTCTGCGCCTTCGGATGTCAAAAGCTCAGTGCCCCAAGGAACAGTGCTAGCGCCCCTTCTGTTCCTCATACTAATTTGCGACATAGATACCAACACCAGACACAGTACGGTGTCGTCTTTTGCTGATGACACAAAATTAAGCAAGATAGTATACACACAAGAGGACACGGGCCGACTGCAGGAAGACATGAATGTAGTGTTCCAGTGGACCAGGGAAAACAACATGCAATTCAATGAGGAAAAATTCCAATTAATACGGTACGGAGATAATAATGGTGTTAAAGAAATTACAAATTACTTAACAGAATCTAACCACATAATAGAACGGAAAGACAGTGTGAAAGACCTTGGGGTATTAATGTCTGAAAATATGGGTTTCAAAGTACATAACCAGGTCAAAGTGGCGGCCGCGAAACGTCTAACGGGTTGGATTCTGCGTACTTTTAAAACACCCGGTGAATTGCCTATGATAACGCTCTTCAAATCTCTAGTGCTACCGCGGCTTGAATACTGTAGCGTATTAACATCCCCATACAAAGCAAGTGAAATAAATGACGTAGAGAGTGTACAAAGAAATTTCACTTCGCATATAAGTTCGATAAAACATCTACACTATTGGGAGCGTTTAAGAGCACTGAATCTGTACTCACTGGAACGTAGAAGAGAACGTTACCTAATAATATACACGTGGAAAATCACAGAGGGTTTAGTACCAAACCTACATACTCCGATAGTCATGAAATTCAGTGATAGGAGAGGCTGGGAATGCGAAATCCCCCGGATGAATAACAGGGGTGCTATGGGCTCTCTGCGAGAGGGCTGGTTATCACACAGAGGCCCACGTCTCTTCAACAAACTCCCACGGCTAGTAAGAGACATGAGGGACATCTCGTTAGACAACTTCAAGAGAGCCCTAGATGTCGAACTGCAAAAAGTGCCAGACGAGCCCATCCTCGCAAGGGAGCGAGCTGTCGCTTCAAACAGTCTACTGCACCAAATCACCACCCATAACGAGGGGCGTCGCGCTCCTTGGTGCCGCTAGAGGAGCGGCGAACACATCCAAAGGTAAAGGTAAAGGGTAGTAAGATGGAGAAATTGGGTTTGGAAGCATTAAAGGCAACAAGGTTTTCTCTGCCCCAATTGGAAATAGTAATTAGATCAGAAGATAAGTGTTGTATGGCTTCATTACGTTTGTTTATGAGGGATTGCTGGCTGGGGCATTCCGGAAAACTAATTGAGTAGTGTAAGGTAGAGTCGTATGGCATGGCGTATGAATGGATGGGACTGGAGGTACAGTTGACAAGATAATTAATGAAAATTAGAAAGAGAATGGGAGATAGGACAGAGCCCTGGGGAACACCGGAGTTGATTGGATGAGGAAGTGAGTGATGGCTATCAACAACTGCAGCTATGGAACGGCCGGAAAGGAAATTAGAGACAAAGGCACAGATTGAGGGATAGAAACAGAAGGAGGGTAGCTTAGATTTAAAGTTTTGTGCCAGACTCTATCGAAGGCTTTCGATATGTTTACTGGAATAGAAAAGGTCTCACCGAAGTCCCGCGAAAGGAGGATGACCAAGAGGTAGTAAAATATGAAAGAAGATCATCAGTAGAGCGACCCTTAAGTTAGCCATACTGGCGATCTGAGAGTAGATTATGAGAAGAGAAATGCTTAAGAAATTTGGAAGCAAGAATAGTTTCAAAAACTTTAGAGATACAAGAGATGAAAGCAACTGGACGGTAGTTGGAGGGTTGCGAGTGGACACCCTTCTTTGGGACAGATTGAATGAGAGCAAACTTCCATCAAAAAGGGAAGACATTAGAGGAGAGACAGAGACGAAAGAGTTTGCCTAGGCAGGGAGTCAGCACGGAAGCACAGTATTTAAGTACAACAGGAGGAACACCGTCCGGACTGTACGCCTTCTTAGTATTAAGCCCAGAGAGGGTAGAAAGTACACTTTAGAAGAGATTAGGATAGTAGGCATAAGTAAGAGAGAGGTGGGTGGAGAGGGAGGAATTGCATCGGAATCATCCAAGGTGGAGTTTCTAGCAAATGTTTAAGCGAAGAGTTCAGCTTTGTCAGAGGAAGAAGTGATGGTTGTGCCATCAGAGTGGAAAAGGGAAGGGAAAGAGGAGGAAGAAAAATTGCCAAAAGGCTTGGGAAGAGCTAGAGTTGGATAGTTCAGTGCATTTATTATTGATGAAAGAGTGCTTGGCAAGTCGAAGAACAGATTTGGCTTGATTCCGGGCAGAAACATAGAAAGAATAAGATTCTTGAGTTTTAAGACGCCGGTACCATTTGAATACTTCCTCCTTGCTGCGGACAGCAGTAGAACAAGCATGAGTAAACCAAGATTTGTTTGCATTAGACTGAGAGAAAGAATATGGAATGTATGCCTCCATGCTCAAGAGGATTACCTCGGTAATACGTTCAGCACTCTCCGAGGGTCCCCGGTCACGGAAGCAAAAGTCATTCCATGGAAAATCAAAGAAGTACTGCCTAAGAGCCTCCCAGTCGGCAGCCCCAAAGTGCCACAAGCGCCGCCGCTTGGGAGGACCGGGTGACCGTACCGGAGAGATAGAACAGGGGACAGATATTAGTTTATGGTCGGAGGAGCCCAAAGGAAAGAAAATATTTATAGTATAAGCAGAAGTGTTAGAGGTTAGAAATAAGTCAAGAAAGTTGGGCCGATCTTCGAAGCGATCATCCGGGATACGGGTGGGTTGCTGGACTTACTGTTCTAAGTCGTTTAGGATAAAAAATATGAAGGCTTGTTCACCATGTTGGTCGTTGGATACAGAGGAGAGCCATTGGCGGTGGTGAACGTTGAAATCTCCTAAGATGGAGATTTCTGTGAAAGGAGAGATGGATAGAATGTGTACCACTTTAGAAGTTAGATAGTCGAACAATTTTGGATAGTCAGTAAAATTAGGGGAGAGATAAACAGTGCAGAAATATTTAGTTTGAGAGTGACAAGAAAGCTTTAGCCAGAGGGTTGAGAATTATGAAGAATATAAATTTGGAACACGAGAGAAAGCAAGATTGTTGCGTAAATAGACCCAACAACCACCTTCCGCTTGAAACTGAGGAGAGAGATAGTAGGAGGATACAGAGAAGGGTGTGCTGTCAGTTTGTTTTGGCTGATTGACGGGGAATGTAGGAGTGAGAGAGTCTATATCTGCCTATCTACAGTATATAGGCTACTCAGGCACATATCCCATAGCTGGGGGTGGCTGACTCGAGACAGGTCCCCAACAGGGACAACACAATACCACAAACAAAAATATATATATCGCACGCATCTATGTGGGCTGACTCTTTGTCAGAGTGAGGGTTGGTGTCCTCTACTTCCCATAACCCTTTCTATCTTGCTCTTCCTCTACATTTCTACATTTTCAAATGGCGTAGCCGCCACTATCTGGTGCAGATAGCCTCCTCTATGGTGGAGAGGTGAACATTTCCCACCACCGCTTTTTCCTGCGAGGCATAGAAGACGGCTAAAGAGGATCGGGACGGGGGGCCTGGTATCCTTCTCTTGGTATTAACCCCCCCCACCCCCCCAAAAAAAAAAAAATAACAATAATCACCCCTTATTAGTACCGGTACAACTATGCATATCCCTATATACCAAACTTGCATCATGTGTTTTGTTTCTATCAGTATTAACACCACACCATATCCCTCTCTAGTACTTCCCTTCCTCCACACTTACTTATTTTTGTTTTGTTTTTATGTTTTGTATTAATCTATCATCTGACCCTATTCTCCTGCTCAGTGTTTCTTGGATCCCTTCATCACGATGACGTAATTTCCATACATTCCGGGTACCATTAAACGACTTTCTCTGCCTTATAATCTACCTCTAGGACTCAAAGGGGTAATTACGATCTCAGTATGCCCTCTGAATACCATAGGTCCTTCTTAAACTGCATAAAATCATCTAATGTTAGCCAGAATCAAAGGTACAAAGGCGTCATCGTTCTGAAGGGGATAGTCATTTATGTGGTCCAGTTTTGCTGGCTGGGGGGAATACCAGGCAACACACACAGGCGCACGCACAGATAGATAGATAGATACATATATACATACATACATATGTTGATTGAGACAGATAGATATATACATAGATAGATTGAGAGAGGGAGAGAGAGAGAGAGAGAAAAATGAATATACAGAGAGTAGGATTGATTGCTGTGGATGATTGGTGAAGATAGAGACAGGCAGATGGATTTATTGACGGATATTGTTAGATATTACGCATCACCCAATAGTGCCAAATTAATATCATCCCCTCTGCTTTCTCCATTATCCATACTATACCATTATTATATCCTGTATTTCTTTATTAATCTAGCTACCTTATCCTTTCTATCACGTCTCTATCATTTACTTAATTTTCTATCCTTTCTATCACTTCTCTATCCGTTGTTTTCTGTTATATCCTTTCTATCACTTATTTATCCTTTAAGAACATAAGAAAACGAGAGTCTGCAGAGAGCCGATTGGCCCACACAAGGCAGATCCCTTTCAAACCCAACCCATCTCGTCCATATGCCCATCTAATTTTATCTTGAAGCTCTCTATCTATCGTTTTTTATCCTACCAAATCACTCGGGCGCCTATTCCACATGTCTATAACTCTGTTACCAAATCATTGCTTGCCTATATATTTTCCTAATTTTGTTTGATCTAATTTGAAACCATTTGTTCGAGTTCTTTCGCTATCACTGAGCTTCAGTACAGCTGTCATGTCCCCTTTATTAATCCCACTAACCCACTTAAACACCTCTATCATATCCCCTCTAACTCTGCGTCTTTTTAATGAATGTAATCCTAATTTCATCAACCTCTCTTTATATGGAAGATTTCTATTATTATGGATCATTTTTGTCATTCTTCGTTTTACTCTCTCCAGGGAATTTATGTATTTCCATTCTATTATAAGGACACCAAAATTGAACAGCATAATCCATGTGGGGTCTCACTAATGAGAAGTTTGCCTTGTTACGAACGCTTATACATTGTTTTCTAGGTTTCAGATCATTGCTAACAAACACACACAGATTTTTATCACAGTCTGAGTTTTCTAACTCCGCATTAGCTAGTTTATATATTTTATTTATATTCATCTTCCCGATCTCTAATACCTTGCGTTTGACAATGTTAATATTCATCTGCCAATTTACTGCCCATTCATGTAAATTATCTAGATCCCTTAGGAGGCACTCTATGTCGCTATCTGAATCTATTTTTCTCCCCATTTTGGTATCGTCTGCGAATTTACTAATCTTACTAGTTACACCTAAATCAAGGTAATTTATGTACAGTATATAACAAACATCAGAGGGCCTAGTACAGATCCCTGGAGGACACCACTTTTGAATGCACTTCATTATGACTTAATACCATTTATGCTGACATTCACCTCCCTACCAATTAGCCATGACCTAATCCATCCCAACAACGACCTACTTATTCCATGCGCCTCAACCTTTCTCATCAACCTCTTATGAGGGACCCTGTCGAAAGCTTTACTGAAATACAAATATATTATATCATATGACTTATCATTATCTACTGCTTCATATACCTCTCATAAAAAAACTAAGCAAATTAGTAAGGCAAGAACGTCTCTGAGTTAACCCATGATAAGAAGAATTTATTAAGTTAAATGCTTCTAAGTGGTTTCTAATTGTCCTAGCAATAATTGACTCTAACCACTTTCCTATGAGTAATGAGAGACTAATGGGACGGTAATTGGATGCTATTGAGTTATCACCTTTTTTGAAGATCGGAACTACATTTGCAAGCTTCCAATCTTCTGGAACTAAGCCTGTTTCTAATGACTTATTAAATAGAAATGTTAATGGGTTACTTAAATCATCTCTGCATTCTTTTAATACTCTAGCATATACCTCATCAGTACCAGGCGGTTTCTGAGATTTTTGTCTGTCAATTTCCTTAAGCACATCATTTCTACTAAAAGTAACTGTACTTAACATATTTTCTATACTATCGCTATATACCTTATGGACATCTGGAAACTGTGCCAAATTTTCATTTATGAAAATTAAAAGCGACTATTTAATGTACTGCACATTTCTAACTCATCCTCAGTCATTTCTCCAATCGAAGTTTTAAGGGAACCAATTACATCGCTAAATGTATATGTATATAGTTGGTCTGTCTGCTTTAGGGTTATTTTTTGAGTCATTGGCTATCTTGATTTCATAATTTCTTTTTGCTCTCCGAATTTCATGTTTAACCTGTTTTGATAGATTCTGATAGTAAATAAATAGGTGAATTTCGCCTTTCTTAATTGTTCTATATATTCCTCTTTTTTTCCTAGAAGATCTATTAGTATATTATTTAGCAATATTGGTTGGTTCTGTGTTGATCTAAATATTTTGGGGATATATCTATTTTGAGCATTGTTTAATGACCTAATAAAATGTTCCTATGTAGCTGCTGCCAACTTTTAACTCTTTACTGTACACATCTAGCCTTTTTGTCTGGGCCTTTCTTTGGTCATATCTGTGGGGGTCCGTGTTCGGCTTCTGGCTCTTGGCTGGGGTGAAAAACATGCGTCCCGCTCCGCCATAAATCTGAGGAAAAAAAATACAGTTAAGTTTTGTATAAATCCGAAGCAGCGATATTTGGCTGGAAGGGTGAGTGAGGGATGCGAAGGGAGGGATATGGAGGGGAGGGTGGCGGAAGAGAAGGAAGGGGAGGGGTAAGGGAAGGGAAGGGAAGGGGAGGGGAATGTTGGGATCTCACGGGAAAGGAAGACAGGCGAAGGGAGATGGAGGAAAAGGTAGGAAAGGGAAGGGAAGCGAAAAGAGGGGATGGGAAAGGGAGGGATGAGAGGGGAAGGGAAAGGGAGGAAAGAAAGGGGGAGGGAAGAGAGAGGAAGGGAAAGGGAGGGAGGAGAGGGTAAGGGAGAGAGGAGAGGGTAAGGAAAAGGGAGTAAAAAGGATATCAAGCAACAACAGGTCTAGTGACCCCTCTAGGCTGCTTGTCCTCTAAAACACTGAGGATCAAGAGTCCAAACAGTGGTTTAGAGAGGGTAAGGGAACATTGGAAAGGGAACTACTGCCCTGGAACTAATGTCCGTGGCAGGATTAGGAAGTTAGTAGGGGACAGATGGGTTAGTAACTGAGGGGGGGGGGATAAAATAAAGTTATTCATTTACAAACGCAGTCAGTCGCCGGTTTGATGCGAGATATTTGTCTAGGCGAAGTTTAAATGAATCAACGGTGCTGCAGTCTATAACGTCTCGGGGAAGCCCATTCCATAAATTGACAACTCGATTTAAGAAGAAATTCTTAGATTCGTGTGAGTTAAAAGATTTACCAATAATTTTGCAACCGTTTCCCGGCGTGTAATTAGATTGGTCGATAGTTCATATTGTCGATGCCTTTGATGATTTTGAACACTTTTATTTATTTATTTTTTTTGTTTTTTTTGTTTTTTTCTATATTCCAACTTACTTCCTCTCGGGCATAGGCTGAGAGCCTTAACATTCACCTCTTTACAATGAACAGTGAAGCCCGTGAGGTCTTGTTCCAGTCTAGGGAGTGAGACATGTGAAGCACGTCGAGTACAACGAGCACCTGCCATCTTGCCTTCACATGAGGCACGGTGCTCACTCATGGCCCGAAACGACCCTATCTCTGAAGCCACCTCGTTCCTGTGCTTCACTGTCTCAGCCCCTACACTCGGACTCTCACACTTACACACACACAACGCCACCTGTTGAGCAGCTAACTCACCAGGCATTGTACCCCTATAGCATATTTTGAATATGGGAATATTCATACAGTGCTATTTAATCAGGGAACAATGAGGGTATTTTATTTACGTTTCGGTGGGCTTGTGGTAATGCACTGATACCAGGTACAGCACAAATTCCATCCCAATAATATCTTCCCATTGATACATCGGGATTTGAACCCGGGACCTTTGGATTACCAGGCCAGTGGCAAGACCACTCCACCACACCTCCCCTTGAATTAAGTCGCCTCTTAATTTGCGCTGGGTTAAAGGAAATAGATTTAATTATCTAAGACGCTCCTCGTATGGTTTGTTCTTTAGGCTAGGTATCATTTTGGTAACTCTACATTGAACTTGTTCTAGCTTGTCCATATCTTTTTGGTAATAAGGGCACCAGGATTGAACGCAGTATTCCAAAAGAGGGTGGACTAAGGAATTGTAAAGGGTTATGATAACTTCTTTGGATTTATGCTCAAATAACCTGCCTATAAAGCCAATTATTTTATTTGCCTTCTTAACAACTTCTGAACATTGTTGACTCGGTTTTAGGTTACTCGATATTGTTACTCCCAGATCGGTTTCTCTGTTTACATTCTTAAGCTGAGTGCCATTCATCGAATAGTTTGCTTTCTTATTATGGTATCCGATATGTAGTACTTTACATTTATCTGCATTGAAACTCATTTGCCAAATTTGGGCCAACATGACAACTTATCTAGATTGTGTTGCATATCGTCAACTTGTCCTTTTGAGAGTACGCTATTTGCAATTTTTGTATCGTCATCAAATTTTGAGATTGTACAGGTGAGACCATCATCTATGTCGTTGATGTAAATTAGAAAGAGAATTGGTCCTAGTACCGATCCCTGGGGTACCCCACTACTTACATTGGTCCTTTTAGATGCCTTACCGTTTATGACTACTCATTGCTTTCTGTCGCTGAGCCAATTTTCTATCCATTTCAACACACCGTCTTGTATTCCATTCGCTTTTAGTTTTAGCAGTAAACGTTTGTGGGGAACTTTGTCAAAGGCCTTTTGAAAATCAAGGTATATAATATGTACAGCTTTACTCTCATCGTAGTGGTTGAGGATATCGTGGAAGAAGTCTAAGAGGTTTGTTAAACAGGAGCGTTTTTTACTAAAGCCATGTTGAGTATCTTTAAGTATGTTATTTTCCTCTAAGTGATTTACGAGTCTGTCTCTTATGAGTGTTTCTAGCATTTTACATACAACTGAGGTTAAGCTAATTGGACGATAGTTCCAGGGTAGGGATTTGCTGCCTTTTTTTAATATTGGTGTTACGTTGGCTAGCTTCCACTGATCAGGCATAGTTCCAGACTGCAAGGATTTATTGAATAGCAATGTCAGTGGTTTGGAGAGCTCATCCTTAGCTTCCTTTAGAACTCTAGGTGAGATTGTATCAGGTCCAGGCGTTTTATTTACCTTGAGTTTATCTAAACAATTCAATACTTCTCTCTCTGTAACGGCGATATTGCTTAGAACATCTGAATTATCAATCTGAATCGGCGATGGTATAGGGATATCACTGAGGTCTTCTGTTGTAAAAACTGATGCAAAGAAGGTATTGAGGGCATTACTCATGTGTACTTCGTCTTGGGTGTATTCTCCATTTTCATCGACTAACGGTCCAACAGTTGAAGTAACTACTGTTTTCTTTCTGATATAACTTTAGAATCCTTTCGGGTTTGTTTTACTTTGATTCGCAACAAAAGAGGATTGGGAGGGGGGAAAGGGGAAGAGAAAGGGAGGGAGGAGAGGGGACGGGAAAGGGGGTAGGAGAGGGGAAGGGAGAGGAAGGGAAAGGGAGGGAGGAGAGAGGAAGGGAAAGGGAGGGAGGAGAGAGGAAGGGAAAGGGAGGGAGGAGAGAGGAAGGGAAAGGGAGGGAGGAGAGGGGACGGGAAAGGGGGTAGGAGAGGGGAAGGGAGAGGAAGGGAAAGGGAGGGAGGAGAGAGGAAGGAAAGGAGGGAGGAGAGGAAGGAAAGGGAGGGAGGAGAGAGGAAGGGAAAGGGAGGGAGGAGAGGGGAGGGGAAAGGGGGTAGGAGAGGGGAAGGGAGAGGAAGGGAAAGGGAGGGAGGAGAGAGGAAGGGAAAGGGAGGGAGGAGAGAGGAAGGGAAAGGGAGGGAGGAGAGAGGAAGGGAAAGGGAGGGAGGAGAGGGGACGGGAAAGGGGGTAGGAGAGGGGAAGGGAGAGGAAGGGAAAGGGAGGGAGGAGAGGGGAAGGGAAAGGGAGGGAGTAGAGGGGAAGGGAAAGGGAGGAGGGAAAAGAAGGGGAAGACAGGGTCTGCGGTTTGTGGCAGGGGAAGCAGGTGGCAGGGGTTGAGAAATTGATGAAGCACGGTAAGAATGGAACAGGTGGAAGGGATTGAGAGAGGGTCGAGACAGAATACAGAATGGGAGGTGGGAAGGATAACATAGCAGGGGAAGGGGACTGGGTTGAGAGGTAGATAATTATAGCCTCACTGTAACAAAATATAAAGGTATAATGAAGGTATGGGGAGGTGTGGTGGAGTGGTCTTGCCACTGGCCTGGTAATCCAAAGGTCCCGGGTTCAAATCCCGATGTATCAATGGGAAGATATTATTGGGATGGAATTTGTGCTGTACCTGGTATCAGTGCATTACCACAAGCCCACAGAAACGTCAATAAAATACCCTCATTGTTCCCTGATTAAATAGCACTGTATGAATATTCCCATATTCAAAATATGCTATAGGGGTGCAATGCCTGGTGAGTAATCTGCTCAACAGGTGGCGTTGTGTGTGTGTAAGTGTGAGAGTCCGAGTGTAGGGGGTGAGACAGTGAAGCACGGGAACGAGGTGGCTTCAGAGATGGGGTCGTTTTGGGCCATGAGTGAGCACCGTGCCTCATGTGAAGGCAAGATGGCAGGTGCTCGTTGTACTCTACGTGCTTCACATGTCTCACTCCCTAGACTGGAACAAGACCTCACGGGCTTCACTGTTCATTGTAAAGCGGTGAATGTTAAGGCTCTCAGCCTATGCCCGAGAGGAAGTAAGTTGGAATATAGAAAGAAAAAAAAATAAAAAAAAATGAA
The DNA here is from genome assembly GCA_032716605.1 of Paralithodes platypus. Taxonomy (NCBI): domain Eukaryota; kingdom Metazoa; phylum Arthropoda; class Malacostraca; order Decapoda; family Lithodidae; genus Paralithodes; species Paralithodes platypus. The sequence continues at coordinate 31,464,418 of CM064547.1, forward strand.
ATAAAGTTGGGTATAATAACAGCGATTTACCTTTAATTATGTGACATGCATTTGTATCCTTATATTAAATGTTTGTATCACTACCATTATACCTTTAAAAGTGTAATATGAACACCTTAATTACCCTTTTCAAATAAATAACTTTTACTGTACAAATAAGCATTATAACATAATAATAAGGGATTAGGGATGACACAGATGGAAGACAGGTGACAGAAATTGAAGACTGGTAGGGTAGGGAAGGTTGGGAGAGAATTGGGATGGTTTGGGTGGGGGATAAGTGACAGGGAATGAAGATCGGTGTGGTACGGCAGGTTGGGATGGGATAGTGATGTGGTGGGGCGGTAATATAATATACGTAGCAGGGTAGGAATGGTGGAAGGGGTTGGGCTAGATTGAAGTGGCAGGAAATAAGGACAGGTGTAACAGAAGAGGGTCATTGTTATAAGTTAGAAGTAAAATTGATGATAGGGATATGGAGTAGGCGTGATAGGTAAGGCCTCTGAGAACAAAATCGACACGTGTAAACACAATACAATAAACGTTGTATCCTGGGTAACGTAGTCGACCTGCATTAGCTTAAGGGAGACCACCTCGTTTTTTTCTCTCTTTCTTTCCCTCTCTCATTGGCTTGTATCCATTCGGCCCCATTCAGCCTACTGTTTTAAGACTTTACCCCCAGTCAAGTATCAATATTTTCCTGGCGAGCGGTAGCGAGCCAGCATATACATTTTTTGTTTGAAGTAAGCTAAATTTGTACATTTTTCGATAGAAAAATGTCTCTGGCGAAGCCGGATTTCTCCATACAATGCTGGCTCGCTCTCGCTTGCCAGGAAGAAATCAACATCTAGATGGGGATAAACGTCTTAAAACAGTTGGCTGAATGGGGCCAAATGAATACAAGCCACAGAAAGAGAGAAAAGGAGAGGAAGAGAAAAAAAGACGGTGACCCCCCTTGATCCCACCAAAGAGCTATGCCACGAAGATCAGCTCCGTGGCAAAGTACAGCCAAGCCGTACGTCACTTCCTTCATGCACCCAAACACACTTTATTAAATTCTCACAAACAAGAACAGTCTTGCTACCAAATTAGACTGAACAATAACAAACCCCAAAAAGATAGGGGTGTAAAAATGTGACTGTTTAGCTCCGGGCGTTTCCTCTTAGTGGTAACAGTTTAGAGTGTGGGAGGCCGGCAGCTGGGGATTATACACACACACACACACACACACACACACACACACACACACACACACACACACACACACACCCACACACATACACACACACACACACACACACACACACATACACACACACACACACACACCCTGCAGACGTTGTTTACATCACAGAATTAGACCAGGGACGGTGTAGTTGGTATGGTGCCTGCATTGCGTTTTCAGTCTCCGGGGGGAGTTCAATTCAATATAATTCAATTCAAAAATGTGTATTGTCACAAAGTACATCATATTATATTTTCACATAAGCATTGCGCTTTCAGACACCGTGGCTACTAAATACAAATCCTATAAAGTTGCAAAAAACAACTACTTTTTGCGCTCACAAAATCGGGTTAGCTATAAGTTCAAGTGAGGTATAATAGCTAGACTCATGATAGATAGGGTTCTGAATTAAGTATAAGTTCAAGTGAGGCATGATAGTCAGATTCATGATAGATAGGGTTCTGAATTAAGTATAAGTTCAAGTGAGGCATGATAGTCAGATTCATGATAGGTAGGGTTCTGAATTAAGTATAAGTTCAAGTGAGGCATGATAGTCAGATTCATGATAGATAGGGTTCTGAATTAAGTATAAGTTCAAGTGAGGCATGATAGTCAGATTCATGATAGATAGGGTTCTGAATTAAGTATAAGTTCAAGTGAGGCATGATAGTCAGATTCATGATAGGTAGGGTTATGAATTAAGTATAAGTTCAAGTGAGGCATGATAGTCAGATTCATGATAGATAGGGTTCTGAATTAAGTATAAGTTCAAGTGAGGCATGATAGTCAGATTCATGATAGATAGGGTTCTGAATTAAGTATAAGTTCAAGCGAGGCATGATAGTCAGATGCATGATAGGTAGGGTTCTGGATTAGCTTTAAGTTCAAGCTAGAATCATGATAGGTAGGATTCTGGGTTAGCTTTAAGTTCAAGCTAGAATCATGATAGGTAGGGTTCTGGGTTAGCTTTAAGTTCAAGCTAGAATCATGATAGGTAGGGTTCTGGGTTAGCTATAAGTTCAAGTGAGTTATAATAGCTAGATTTGTGATAGGTAGGATTCTGGGTTAGCTAGGGCTATTTCAGTCACTATGGGGTGTTCTTGGTTAGTTTAAAGATCAAACAAGATGTGTTATTTTTCACACACGTTCCTCTAAGTCTTTTAAGGTGTGGTGGTTCTAGCTCATTGTGGGAGAGTTCATTTAACACTCTCTGGTGCGACGTTTTGGGGTTATTCTGATTATGCTTGATCATTATTCAGGGTTTTTATTGTTTTTGCCATTTTCAAGCAATGCATTTTTAGTTTGCCCGTTATACTAAAAACAAAAAATGCTTCCCCATACCCCCTTCCAGTAAGAAAATAAATACATATAAATATAAATAAAATATACTGGCCAAAGGCCAATTTCTCCTAAATTGCAGGGTCCCTATCGTTCGGCAAGGAAAACACGGACACCTACATAGGATTCTTCTACATGCCAAACAGATGAGGTGTGAAACTTCTTAAAATCTACAAACCAATGTATTGAAATAGAGAGAATAAAAAAATCTCATCTCCCACCAGATAGGGTTAAGGTGTGATGGATTGTATACAGAATCCAGCAGACATTTTGTACATCAATGTGTCAAGCCAAAGACGGTTTTGTTGCCATTGTCTTTACCGACGCTGTGAGGGGGGCTCAATTACCTATACTATCAGGTAAGGTTTGGTGGGAGGGTGTTTAGTGTGTGTGTGTGTGTGTGTGGGTGTTTAAAGTTGGAAAATTATTGGTTTCTTCCCATCTTAACTACTCGGCTAGTACAATTATTGGTTTCTTCCCATCTTAACTACTCGGCTAGTACAATTATTGGTTTCTTCCCATCTTAACTACTCGGCTAGTACAATTATTGGTTTCTTCCCATCTTAACTACTCGGCTAGTACAATTATTGGTTTCTTCCCATCTTAACTACTCGGCTAGTACAATTATTGGTTTCTTCCCATCTTAACTACTCGGCTAGTACAATTATTGGTTTCTTCCCATCTTAACTACTCGGCTAGTACAATTTTGTATAGCAAAATATGTTGTAGATTATGAAATATTGACAATAAAACTATGCCGAGACACAGAAGTTTCATATTTTTCCATTCTTTATCGAAAAATTAGCTACTAAGGAACTAAGCTTTCCGCCAACTTAAACAGAATGAGTATAGGATTGTTATACGAGTAGGTAAGGTGTGGTGGTTTTAGCTATAACAGGAGGTTCTATACTGTAGGGTGCCTATAAGATCAGGTAAGTTGTGGTGGTCCTCGGTGTTGGTGGGAATGGTTTTTGGTTGAATATATGAAGACACAATTGGTGGTGTTCTAGTTCACTTGTAAGATGAGTTGGGAGATCTGCCAAATATTGGTTAGTACATCTTCTGACTTGTGTCTTTATGTTATTTATTTGTAAACTTTGCTATAACTAAAGTTATTCTTAGATGAAGCTATTATGGCTTGTCTCTCATTCATGTATGAATGTTGAGTTTCTGAATGATACAATAATAACATAAAATGCCCTTACCTGTCCGGGAATCAAACTCGGGGTCTATCATTTGTGAAATGAACATTTTAGTTGCCTTAAAAGCAAAAGTTGACCTTTAAGGCTCTTAAGTTTTGTGACCTTAAGTACCTTCGCGAACTGTAAAAACGTCCGTCAGCACACCCGGGTGCAATCCTCCTAAAGGTCGTTGCACACTGACACGAAAGCCCCTCCAGGCGAGTTCCCGACTCGAAATTTCAGCCTGATACGGCGAATCGGCAAAATAGTCGTGGATATCGAAATTAGCCGTGGATGACTCTCACGGTCCAAGCGACGTATCGGAGGTCGATACGAGATTTTGAGCTGTTCAAAAGTTCGTGGGAATCCCCCGGCAACTGTAAAAAATCGTCTGAGTCTGGTCTCCATCACAAACTCACCGTATCACAATCATGTGGTCCGTATCAAAGACGTATGATCCGTATCAAAGCCGTATGGCCCGTATCAACGTCGTCTGGTGCGTAAGCCTGCCGTGTGGACCGTATCTCTTCCGTGCGGAAAATTGGCAACGGTCGAGTTTGCAACCGCACGTCTAGCCTCCCGGTTGCACGTCTCACGGCGTCGATACGATTCTTCTGAGTTGTATCGCAGTCTTTTGGGTCGTATCTTTTCTGTGGACTAGTCGTGTACCCTTCGCACGACTTTTCCCATCTTCTTCGTATCATTCGTTTCTCCACCGTATCGGCATCGCTAGAGTCTTATCAAGTCGTGCGGAAGAGATACGGTAGAGATACGACTCTAACGATGCCAGCCATTTTCGCCGTGATCTCTAGTAAATTCGGCAAGACACAGGATTTGTATGTGTCGTGGGTGTTCGTGCCAGTCTTGAAGGGGCTGTCGTGTCAGTGTGCAACGACCTTAAGCAATGATGATCCTGTGCGTCTTGAGGAGCCGGGAGCCATCCAGCAGTCTTCTTTCTCTGATAAAACAAATTCTTACTTGGCTCCTAGGTTGTTTAACAAATTACCGCTGTCAGTGAGACAGTTGAACTCTGTTGACCATTGCAAGCAGTACTGATAGATTTGCCAAAGCCTTGAGTGTTCACTGAGGACCTTTTGATCAATTGACTGTACACTTGCTCAATTAACTTCAAGATTAGCTCCCCTAGTTATCATCAACTGGTTAGTTAAATGACTCCAATAGTCTTGCCGAGTTATATATAGTTAGCTAGGGCCCTTGTTTGCAGGTGCTACCAACGAGATTGATGAGCTAGTCGGTTAGGAGTTTAATCAGCTTAGTAAACAAGTTTGCCTTGCCAGTAATTAAAGAAGTCAAGTTAGGATCTGTTAGGCCCTCAGCAACGGATAGTAAGAATTGCAAACCAGAAATAATTGAATTGCAGAATATCTTATTGTTGTTAGACGCTTATGTTCCAGCATACAAGGCTCAATAAGAGAATTACATGAGTTCTTGGGAGAACAAAATTAAGTAAATTATTATCATACATACTGCAACAGACACTCACAAAGAGTTCTTTGCTAGATTGATAAAACATTCAATAAGTTGTTAACGTTAGAGAGCCGTTCACTGTAGTAACACTACCAAAAGTTTTTTGTTTTTTTGTTTGTTTTTTAAAGACCGTCTACGTATTGTGAAAAACCTGTTGTCCTCCGGCAAATTGTGGGGTTGAGTGAGTGAAGGGGAGGACAGTGAATGAAGGAGGATACATGTTTTTCATAATAGGTGTTGCTAGCCCCAAACGCGCGAGCAACTGTGGCTTTCAACCATCCGAAAAGATTAGATAATTGTTATAACGAGAGATTGATACTTGCTATTTCAGCTAAGAGCTTAATGTTGTAACTTATGAGAGAATTAAGAATAAGATTTGATATTTATTGAATTAGAAGATCAAATACTGGTTTCTGAACAAGAGACTTGCAAGTAATTTAAGAGATTAAATATGTGCTAATGATAAGAGATTAAGTCCTTGTTGTATATATTGAGAGCATAGGACATGGTTGCAAAGTAAGTTCAGACACTGAATACGGCCACGAGCACAGCCAGTATACACTTATATCCAGACACCATATTGTATAAGAACATAAGATCATAAGAACATGGGAGTCTGCAGAAAGCAGATTGGCCCACACAAGGCAGATCCCTCTCACCCCAACCCTAATTATAGGCCCAGCTCGCTAACACCATAAGGACCCACCTCACTACAGTAAATATTTATGTTCTACCATATTCTGTGGTTTTTCATAACTGTGTTTTTGATATTCGTGTCAATAAACTATTTATATATCTGTGTTATGATTTGTTTGTGTTATCCAGCTGAACATGCAATAGGCCCCACCTTTATTAGGATTGCATTCCAATTATTGTTATTATTATTACTATTATTATTATTGTTATTATTATTATTATTATTATTATTATTATTATTATTATTAACTATTAAGTATGTTTACTAAACAATCAGCGGATGTATGACGACGATTATAATATAGACTATTGAATATAGACTGGCAGCATCAAATAGGCGACTCTGATTCAGAAGAGTTTATTGAGATAGTACAAGATAGTTTTTTATTTCAATTCATAGATACGCCGACTAGAGGTAATAATATTCTCGATTTAGTTTTCAGTAACAATGAACATATGATAAATAATGTAGACATTGGGGACCACCTAGGAAATAGCGACCGCAATTCTGTTTATTTTAATATACAATGGAAAGGTAATACCAGAGAGAATATGACATTAATACCTGATTCGTTGTTTTGTCTTTTTACTGTGTTCGTATACGTTTTGGTTTGTTTATTTTGCAAGTTTTACATTACAATTTAGAAAAGCCGATTATGGTAGGCAAAGAAGAGCTCTATTAGCGGACCCTATGGTCAAACAATTAAGTCGATCCAGGTGTTCAAATGAGTGTACCCCTTCTCGGGTATATGTCAGCTTAAATCAGGAAGAGACGTCAAACTTGGTAGATACATATAATAATTTTATTAACCCCTGTCTATCGGGGCCCGACTTAAGCCCGTATCGAAAAATCTGGACTATTTGGCGGGGCCCGACTTAAGTCTGTGTGCAATTTTGGTGCAACATTGGCTCTGAGAGAGAGACGAGCGACGGGAGGAGCGTAGGTTGCCTCATGACCGCTCGCCACGGCTGCCGTGGGCCTACTGACATTTACTCCACACACATCCACCCTCCCCACCTCACTACACACGTAATTATGTAACGAAATGACCGTATTTTAGCGATTTTGCCCTTCGGTTGCACGATCGTTGCAAGACAACCAGTGATCGTAGAAGGATGGTTCAGGTGTCATTGGAACGCTCAATTAATGCCCTTTCAGGAATACATAATTGTATTACGCTCTGGCTCTTGTTTATGCATGAAAAAGAGCACGGAAACGAGGCCATTTATGGTAAAACCACCCGCTGGGCGGTACGTAGAAATTAACGCCTAGGCCTCTCGTAAGGTGTTAAATCAGTATTCAATGCTCAAAATAAATATATCCCAAAAAAGAAAATTTAGATCAACACAGAACCAACCAAAATGGATGAATAATAAACTAATAGATCTAGGAAAAAAGAAAGGAATATATAGAACAATTAAGAAAGGCGAAAATCACCTACTTATTTACTAGCAGACTCTATCAAGACAGGTCAAAATGGAAATTAGGAAAGCAAAAAGAAATTATGAAATCAGGATAGCAAATTACTCAAAATAAAACCCTAAAGCTTTTTACCAACTATATAAAGCTAAAGTTAGAGATGTAATAAAGGCCCCCTTAAAACTTCGATAGGAGAAATGACAGAAAATAATTTAGAAATGTGCAGTCCATTAAATAGTCAATTTCTTTCCGTTTTCACTAATGAAAATTTGGCACAGATTCCAGCAGTCCTTAAGTAATATAGCGATAGTATAGAAAATAGGTTAAGTACGGTTACTATAAGTAGAAATGATGTGCTTAAGGAAATTGACAGACTGAAACCTCAGAAATCGCCTGGTCCTGATGAGGTATATGCTAGAGTATTAAAAGAATGCAGAGATGAGTTAAGTTACCCATTACCATTTATATGTAACAAATCATTAGAAACAGGCTTAGTTCCGGAAGCTTGGAAGCTTGCAAATGTAGTTCGATCTTCAAAAAAGGTGATAAATCAATAGCAGCTAATTACCGTCCCATTAGTCTCACATCAATCATAGGAAAGTTGCTAGAGTCAATTATTGCTAGGAACATTAGAAACCACTTAGAAACATTTAATTTAATCAATTCTTCTCAGCATGGATTCACTCAGGGACGTTCTTGCCTTACTAATTTGTTTAGCTTTTTCTCAGAGGTATATGAAGCAGTAGACAATGACAAGTCATATGCTATAATATATTTAGATTTCAGTAAAGTTTTCGACAGAGTCCCTCATGAGAGATTGATGAGAAAGGTTGAAGCGCATGGAATAGGTGGGTCTTTGTTGGGATGGATTAGGTCATGGCTAATTGGTGGGAAGCAGAGAGTCGGCATAAATGGCACTAAGTCAGAATGGGGAGCAGTCAAAAGTGGTGTCCCCCAGGGATCTGTATTGGGTGCTCTTTTGTTTGTTATATACATAAATTACCTTGATTTAGGTATAACTGATAGGATAAGTAAGCTTGCAGACGATACCAAAATGGGGAGACAAATTGATTCAGATAGCGATATAGACTGCCTCCAAAGGGATCTAGATACCTTACACGAGTGGTCAGTAAATTGGCAGATGAAGTTTAACATTGACAAATGCAAGGTATTAAAGATAGGGAAGATACATACAAATGTTAAATATAAACTAGCTAATATGGAATTAAAAACTCAGACTGTGAGAAAGATCTAGGTGTGTTTGTTAGCAACGATTTGAAGCCTAGACAACAGTGTATAAGCGTTCGTAACAAGGCAAACAGGATTTTCGGGTTCATCTCTAGGAGTGTGAGTAACAGAACTGCTGATGTTATCTTAAAACTTTACTTGTCATTAGTGAGACCCCATATGGATTATGCTGTTCAATTTTGGTGTCCCTATTACAGAATGGACATAGAATCATTGGAGAGAGTACAACGTAGAATGACAAAAATTATCCATTATATTAGAAAGTTTCCGTATGAAGAAAGGTTGAAGAAATTACATTCGTTAGCAAGACGCAGAATTAGAGGGGATATGATAGAGATGTTCAAGTGGGTTAGTGGGATTAATAAAGTGGACATGAAAAATGTACTAAAGCTCAGTGATAGCGAAAGAACTCGAACAAATGGTTTCAAATTAGATAAATTCCGTTTCAGAAAAGATATAGGCAAATATTGGTTTGGTAACAGAGTTGTAGATAGGTGGAATAGGCTACCAAGTGCTATAGTGGAATCAAGAACGATAGGGAGCTTTAAGATAAAATTAGATAGGCATATGGACGAGAAGGGTTGGGTGTGAGGGGGATCTGTCAGGTGTGGGCCAATCGGCGCTCTGCAGACCCCGTTTTCTGACCTCTAACCGTTTTGGTGACGTCAGTCCTAATGGTGTTAGTAAGTTGGGCTTATAATTAGGCCTTAAAATTAGGGTTGGGTGTGACAGGGATCTGCCTTGCGTGGGCCAATCGGCTTTCTGAAGACTCCCATATTCTTATGTTCTTATGACTTACCATAATATATTATGTCCTTTCCTGTTCAGGATTAGAACTCAGGGTCTCCGGCGTTAAACTGAACATGCTAACCGCCCCAAAAACCAAAGTTATCCGCTCTATGTATACAAAGCAATCTGTGGTTTACACGTGTCTGCAGCTCCGATAAGAGTGGTTGAGTGAGTTGGGGCAGGTGGTGGCAGACGTGTACCGGGAAGTATATGTAGGGCAGGGGGAGGCAGGAGGTGTTAGTGGGGAGTACCTCGCTTTATTTAACTTCACACTCAACTAGAATGTACTTTGTTCACACACACCCATAGTGACCAAAATTGCGCCCTTACATTTGATTTTTTTTTTTTTTTTTTTTTTTTTTTTCCAACTTACTTCCTCTCGGGCATAGGCTGAGAGCCTTAACATTCACCGCTTTACAATGAACAGTGAAGCCCGTGAGGTCTTGTTCCAGTCTAGGGAGTAAGACATGTCAACCACGTAGAGTACAACGAGCACCTGCCATCTTGCCTTCATATGAGGCACGGTGCTCACTCATGGCCCGAAACGACCCCATCTCTGCAGCCACCTCGTTCCCGTGCTTCACTGTCTCACCCCCTACACTCAGACTCTCACACTTACACACACACACAACGCCACCTGTTGAGCAGATAACTCATCAGGCATTGCACCCCTACAGTATAGCATATTTTGAATATGGGAATATTCATACAGTGCTATTTAATCAGGGAACAATGAGGGTATTTTATTGACGTTTCGGTGGGCTTGTGGTAATGCACTGATACTAGGTACAGCACAAATTCCATCCCAATAATATCTTCCCATTGATACATTGGGATTTGAACCCGGGACCTTTGGATTACCAGGCCAGTCAGTGGCAAGACCACTCCACCACACCTCTCCATACTGCATATATATATATATATATATATATATATATATATATATATATATATACTGCATTTTATCTGAAATACAATACATATAAAGAATATTGGGTGAATTATGGCGCCCCTCATGTATATCAGGCCCCCCCACCCCCCCCCCCCCCTTAAGCCTGAGCTGGATCCGCCACTGCACACACGTAGACTGTTCTTTACGTACACACACACACACGCATACACATACACATCATGGTCCTCATGGTACTGTACATTGTCTCCTTATTATTTCAATGTATTCTGGCTTGCATTAGAAGAGTTTAACCTAAAGCAATAATTACCTAATGTAACTAAACTAATATAAACTTCCCAAAGGTTAGCTGTTCTAATATAGACAATATTATAAAAGTCGTAAGGTTGAAACCTTATTAACCCTTTTCAATGATACAACCAGATGACTTAATTCAACTTCGATAGAACCTCTAGGAAGGAAATGGTTAAGGAATAATTTAACTAACCTTCTTACTATGACATGTCTTTCAGAAGTTGAATTAATTCATCTGGAGATAGTTATAATGCCAACTAAATATGCGTCATCTGACATAAAGGGTTATTTATGTTGTTCGTGTTGGCATGCCTCAAGCAGGGGATCAGACCAGTGCGTGTAAGGGTAAGGGTTTTCGTTCACGGTCATATCATAATAATACAAATAAAGACATGTTTTCTATTGCTATAAGTGCTAGTTCTCTACATCATAATGTTTATAAATAATACTTATTAACAGTACATTCTGATAAATTACCCACATTAATTCAATTCACCCAAACTCAACTTTGTTAGATAGTTCGAACCTAACCTAAGCTCACCTACCGTTAACCTAACCGAATCAAGTATGTTCTAATTAAACCTTAATTAAACAGTTTCTTTCTTTGGCATATGACAATATAAATAAAGCTGGTGTTTTCTGTTGTCTTAAGCGCCAGTTATCTCGATTAACGGATTCAATAACGTTCTCATTACGCAACTATTCAAATATCTTAAAATTACAAATATATATTTAACAGTAAATTCCAGTATACTATTTACATTCAGAATTGATTTGCCCAAACTTAACCTCGCCAGCCAATTCGAATCCGGCCTAAGCTAACCTACTCTTAACCTAACTACAACTAACCTGACCTAACTAAACTTAACCTAACGAAACCGAACCAACCCTAATCTATCCTAGCCTTAAGTTAACCCAGCTAACCTAACCTAACCTAATCTTAAACATAACATAGGGTAACCTAACCTCACCCGACTTAAAATTGGGGCCATAAACTGTGGTATGGACGGAAAGACTTGTGAACGAAAAGGCTTGTGATAAAAATAACCCAGTAAGTTCGGTAAACCGCTTATTGCTGGTGTGGCGATGTATACAGCAGGTCAACCTGGGATTACTACACACCCTCTAGTAAGCGGAGGCTGGTCAACATATGTCTGCATTAACTTTGAAAACATGATGGTTTTAAAAGGTATGCTAAGGATAATATAAGTATCCATAAAGGTTTACAGTGCAAGAAGAACGATATCTTGCCATGTTTTCCACACCTGAGTTATTGCGCAAGTAATGTTTAGTCATCTAGGTTGGTTATAAGTAGGTCACAAATCTTCACCACTAACCTCTAGAAAAAACAACTCTAAAAAAATACTGGAGTAATCGAGCTAACATTTCTACTATAAGATATCGGGAGTCAACAAATATTGTGAGGGAATAGGCTATAATTTATTATTTTATCTATGCATAATAAGTGTGTATTATTAAGGTTCGAACAGTGTGTGTTCGGTTGTATATTATATGTTTAACTATATGTATCCAGATGAAAATATGTATCGAACTTATTGTGTTCGACTAAGTCACCCCCAGTAACAATATATAAAGTAAGCTTCGAACCCAGAGTGTTTGTATATAATACTTTATTTAATGCTAGTGTTTGATTCTGTAGCTTCATATATATATACAGATGGGATTGATTTATGGTTCGATTCTTTATAGGATTCGACTATGGTTCGAACATTATTAATTAATTATTAACTTGCTCTCGAATCAGGGTCGAACTGATTGCAACTCTTCCTATTGTCGACCTTGGGTTCCTTTCCTCACTAGACTCTCATCTTCCAAATGCTACGGTAAGAATTCAAGTGCTCTATTTAACAAACCTTATAGTGATAAATGCTTTTACTGTGATCTTGGAAAAGTGATTACTTAATAATCTCTATCAAATAAACTTAGTCCATCAATGCCTTATTTACGATTTTGCGTGTTGTCTGTGAATAGTGAAATGTTATTGTGAAGCCATGCTAATCCTATCATTTCCAATTTTCCCATATAGGAGACTGGACCCTACCCTCGTCAGGGCCGGGCGAGAGAGGCGTCCTGGGTGTTTTGTGTATGTGTCGGTCGTGGTGCGGTTTCCACGGCAGTTGACGGAGAACAGTACGAGCAGGATCTGTGTGTGTCTCTAGCGGCTAGAGACACAAATTTCAAATTCCTAACTCTATCCTTGAGCTATCCATCACTATCCACAGGCTAGACTAGCCTGTGATGGCTCTAGGGACTGTATGACCAGTTGCTAGGACCCTAGTTCAGGAGTTCACGCTAATAGAACCTGATTTCTCGTGTTCAACAATAATTTCAAATGTCTTGTAAAGAAATTTGTATACTTTTTATTCTCTTTCCTTGACCTCAGATAGGTAAGTAGTTCAATAGCTCTAGAATCCTGGATTATATACTTACAAATATCTAAACTGCCAAGAACTTATAAGTATTAACTTACTTTAGATGTGGATAGTGATGGATAGCTCAAGGATAGAGTTAGGAATAGATAGAAGCTATAGTGGCCACTAGGAGTTAAGAATTAGAATGACTTGGTATGAATATGGTGGTTGTAGTAGGAACGGCTAGAAGTAGGTGTTGATGAGACGGTCATAAGAGCAGATCTGAGGGTTTATGCCGGGGGACCCGCAGTTCCCAAAAATGACGCATGCGCAGTGAATATCCTATTCATTAATGCGTCATTTAACTAACTACAAGATACCTGTATACCGGATTAAATATAATAACCCGATTTATCTAGTGATAATAAACCCATAGAAACTTAATAAAAAAAATTACATATCTGTTATTAGGATACGCATGCTAGGCTAACTGCTGGCGCCTAATTCAAACTTACAGTATATTACTTATCCTAAAATTGTTGAGATGCTTAAGAGTCTCAACACATTCCCACCACCAATATATACATATCTACAATAATCCCGCAGCAATGTTAGATCTCCAAAGCTGTGAAGAACCAACATCGGCTCGGCGAAGCAGTAGTATTCTAACAGGAACGTTACTGGCAGATAGTCCAGCGACCGCTGTTGACGCAGGGATGTAGTCGTTAGAGCGAACACCATCATCAGCGACTGCCGGCCGAGGGATCGAATACATTTCGACATCCTGTTCCAGTGGATACAACTTGATGATGGGTCGAGTGGTCAGGCCGGTTTTTGTCCTAATCTGGACCACTCTAACTAAATCATCTCGTCCCGGATAGAATTTGACTACTCTACCAAGTTTCCAAAGGACACGAGGTCCCTCGTCATGCACAAGAACTATGTCATTTACTTTTGGCCATACACTGCTTGATTAGCCTCCTTTTGTCTTATAGGCTTCTCGTAATGATGCTAAGTATTTACTAGACCAACGCTTCCATAGGTCCCGGATTAATTTATTGATGTAATTGTACAGTTTGCAGCACATATTCCATTTCTCAACCACCCCAGCAAATCTTAACTAGGCAGAACCGCACCCACCTCCCCAACCCCCTCCCTCACTCCACCTCCTACAAATAGTGGAAGGTAGGAGGTGGAGCGAGGGAGGGGGGTTGGGGAAGTGGGTGCAGCTCTGCCAAATCACGACCCCAACGTAATAGAATATATGCGGCAAACTGTACCTGCTCTGTATTGTGGCTTTACTATCGTAACTAGGATCCTGCAGCTCATCTAGCTGAAGCACATCCTTTGGGAAGACACGAAGTCTATGACCCTTAACCAGCATGGACGGAGTACTAGGACTAGGGTCCTCCAGATCATCCGAGACATATGTTAAAGGAATATAATTCACGGTAGCCTCCAGCTCCAATAAGACAGTAGATAGTTCCTCAAAGGGGACTAGAGCATGACCTAGTACCTTTTTAAGCCCAGCCTTTACAATACCTATGGCTCTCTCCCAAATAGCTCCGAACCAAGGCACACGCGCTGGTATAAAACGCCATTCACAACGGAATTCAGTAAGATGAGCCTGAAGACTAGGGTCGCTTTGAATGACTTCCAGGTGTCTGGAAGCTCCTACAAATGTAGTAACATTGTCGCTTCACATTATCTGTGGAAATCCCTGCCTACTACAAAATCTCCGGAACGCATGGATAAAACTGTCACAGGTCATACTGCTAACTACTTCAATGTGAATAACTCTGGTAGTAGCGCATTTAAATAATAGAGCCTTGTTGTTGTGGGAGTCCCGGACAGGAATTGCTCCTGTATAATCGACCCCTGTGACCTTAAAGGGATCTCTAGGAGTACCGGTAGTCCTGATGTCTGGCAGGGGAGGTACTCTAGCTGTCGCGAAGGTATTATCCTGTATTTTACGATGGGTTATACACTTACTGGTCACTTGTTTTACAGCTTGTCTTATCTTAGGAATCCACCACCTTTGCCGTATATATGCGACCACGTGGCAACAGACATGATGGCACGCATTGATGAGCATGGTAGTGAAAGGGTGTTTGGAAGGCAGTAGTATCGGATATTTCATTGTACCCGGAAGAGCCGCTAACTTCAATCTACCTTCACATACAATTAAACCTCCTTTCATGACCAGTCCTAATTGGTTTATCAAATTATTGCGAGTAACCTTGTCACCAGACAGCATCTCGTACTCCTCTGAGAAGCATTCCTGCTGGCATCTTAGATCTACAATCTTTTCTGCTACTTTTAGTTCCTTATTGCTGAGGAGGGTACAGTCTGAGGGAGACGTCCCTTTAATTTTTGCCTTCAAATTATTCTTGAATCGAATAGTCCATGTAACTATCCGAATTAATTTATCATAACTGCCATATTTTTCCCAGTTCCATAACTGTGTGTCCTGGTCACCATTGGTCCCAATGACTTGGCTAGTTACTTGTGGCGTTGGTTCATCTGGTAATATATCTTCTGGCCACTCGTCTTTGTTTCGGAGCCACACCAAAACGCAGAAGATTTCAGATGTTTTGCCAAAACACCTCTAGACAGCAAATCACTAAGGTTTTCTTTAGATGACACATACCGGAATTCTACAGTCGGAAGAAGGGATTTTATTTCGTCAACTCGGTTCGCGCGACATAGATAGATAGATAATTTATTGACCACAGCAAAATATAAAATACAAAAATAACATATTTACAAAGGAATTTAGTCCAACATAATACGTAAGTTAAAAGCACTTTTATCAATTAAATACCGAAAAATCCTAAATCCAGATATTTCACAGAAAAGGAAACCCCTACTGCAAATAAAATTCATAAAGCGAAACAAAAATAATATTCATCCTTCAAAATGTAAATACAATATATAGCACCAAGTAAGAGCAAAAGAAAAATAAAGTGAGCATATTTACACTCCCACTCATGTGTATATCTAAGAATATAGAGCCAATACTGTGTGGATTATGTAGCATACATCTGAATCAGTAAACCTGCCCGAGAATAGATAATTTATAGTTGAGAAGTTATGTGTGGTACGAATGTGATGTGACAATGGACAATGCTGTATAACGTGTAGCTCCGTCTGTACCTCTCCACACTCACATAACCTTTCCTTTAGAGTCTAGTGGTAGGCGGCCACGCCCCCTCCTGTTTCACCTACCGACCTCCACCGCCAGGGAGTGACCTGATAGATGGAATCTAGTAAAAGCTGTCCCATGATTTTCATTGATGTTATGTTTGACTAGACATATTTTGTGAACTGATTGGTCGTTATTTATTTCTCTATGTGTAGTCCTCCTTGATGACTCCGACTGAGAAATATTGTGCTTAAGTGTTGTCATGGCTATGGATTTATCGTCTACTTCTTTGTCAAGTAAGCCTATTATATGTGTTCGTGTGTTATATCTAGTATTGGTCACAGTATTGATAGCAAATATTAAGGGGTCGTCTTTCATTTGTGCTCTCTCTCGCCACATTTTAGCAAATAATTACGTTGTTAACTCCTCACCAAGTCTCTGAGTGGGGGGGGGGGGGGTAGCCTGATTCAAGGTAGCACATATCGTTACAAGTGGTCTTCCTAACACCAAGTAATTGTTTTAATGCCCAGTTATACATTTTTATTATTGGCCTGAGATCTGCGTTCAGCCAAGACTCACACCCATACAAGATTGAGGACATTAGTGCTGCATCAAAAATTCATCTTTTCACAGAGAATGGTACATCGTTATTTTTTGTTAAAAATAACATAAATTTATTAAGGTGAGCCATTTTAGCATCAGCGTGAGAAGAAGACACAGAACCGTCAACCGTGAATGGTGAACCCAGGTAGACGTACTGTGTACACAGCTCCACGACCAGACCATCTACAGGCATTGTTTCATTATCCGAAGCTGTACCATTAATTACAAAGAAATTTGTCTTTGATACATTCCTTTTTGTACCATAGTTATCACAGAATTGTTTTTAGCAAGGTCAATTTATTTAGCATATTCTCTCTGGTGGTAGATAAAAACACTGTGTCATCCATCAACACGAGCATATACAACCAGTTTAAAAATCCATCTTGTCTACAGTTTTCCTTTACTAATTTGATGAGGTCAATTACATATAAAATAAACAGTAAGCATGAGGTGGGTGAGCCCTGCCGAACATCTATCGTGGCTGATATGATCACCGAACCCAGCACACTACCTGTCACACGGTACATTGATATTAACACCTCCCTAGCGGCTGGTTTTGTAACGCTACTACCTGCCAAGCGGGCAGATTTACCCTAAATGAGCTTCATTCCATGCATAAAGAAGAGCCAGAGCGTAATACAATTATGTATCCGTGAAAGGGCGATAATTGAGCTTTCCAATGACACCTGAACCATCCTTATACGACCACGGGTTCCCTTGCAACTATGTTGCAATACGAAGGGAAAAACCCTAAAATACAGTAATTTCCTCAGTTTTTACCCTGTATCACGGGACCAGGGAGGTGTAGACATGTGGTGGTGGTGTCAGTGGCGGGACTATGTCCATGCTGAACGGTCAGAGCCTGCCCGCGCTCCTCCCACTGCATGGACTCTCTCTCAGAGCCGATTATGTGCTCAAAATCGTATTGGACTTAAGTCGGGACCCGCTATTTAGATATTGGTTCTCTAACGGACTTAAGTCGGGAGCCGATAATTAAGGGTTAACGCAGCCAGCATCACAGTGCCACAACCTAGCCTTTTCAATATTGTAAATAAGATCTGTCTTGGTACTAAATCATATGCCTTAGAAAAATCAACAAAAGTCACGAATGAAGTTAACTTCTTCTCTTTTGCCATGTCTGTTAAAATACGCAAAGTTACTATATGTTCTATACAGCCACGACCTTTCTGTGCTCCTGCCTGTTCTCGATGTGGCACGAACCACCTCTCAAGTCTCGCACATAACACCATGCCATACAAATTTGTAATGCAATTTATGACTGATATTCCACGGTAATTGCTCGCCTCCTTCCAATTTCCACGCTTGAAGGTACTAAATAACCTAGCCCTTGTCTATAGAGCTGGGTAACAAGCTGAAGCAAAATTGGATCGTCCCAATCTAGTTTTAGTCTCCATAATTGTTGTAAAAAGATTCTGGGCCTTATTGTTACAGGCAGTAGTATGCCGAGTGGATCGAACAATTGTCCCAAAACTCTTAAGCACTCTCTCTTTGTAGCCTTACTGGTTTCTGGGAGACTAGCGTTAAATGTCAACAGATCCGAGTCAGGTAATGACAAGAGTCCTAATGTTTTCACTCTTTCTTGATTTTTGGCAGAAACATCATCCATCTGTTGAAGATCACGTAGTTGAGGACTATTGGTAGCCCACTCTCTGAGATCTAAATGTGCTTGAGACATAATTCTCTAGGCATCCCAGACTCTCATAATGACAGTCTCTTCGTCACTGCCTGTACTTTGGAGGTTGTCAATATACAAACCTTCCTTAATAGCCTCCACAAATTCGGGATCCTCGTCAATAACGAAAAGATGTTTCAAGACCGTGGTATTAACCCTTCTTGCCCGGGCAGCATTTCTAAATGTTGATAGTCTTACCCGGGCGACCTGGCCAAAAAAAATTATGTAAACATAGGCCTATTTTTGTTAATTTAATTACTAGACAATTCACACAAATCTCACAATGTAGCCCTTACTTGTATCTGTAGACTGGCATTGAGTAGAGCTCTCTAGATCAACTGGTTCAGGTGTGATGATGATTTCCGTAGAGAGAGTTTTACCGCATATTTTGCCATATCGGACACATTGGAAGACTTATTTTGGCTATAACTAGCTATGGCGGACAAGTACAGACTGATAAGCGATGTAGTTGAGGCTTGGTGGTACTACGATCGACCATGTCAACAAACGTTTTGCCGCGCGGCTTTCAAAGCACGCTTAGTACACTTTCAAGCATACAGATTTTAAAATGCTGCCCGGGCACTGGTCCTTCGCAAATTGCAGCATTTTAAAATGCTGCCCGGGCAGGAGGGGTTAAGAAGAAGAAACTGTGAGCAAGTCGCCCCGAACACCACTACCTTAAATCGGTAGCAAAGTAAGGGTGAAGATAAGTCCAAGGGATCCTTTGGCCACATAAATCGGGTATAGTCTCAACACGAGAAAGGCCTTCTCGATGTTACTTATCCAGGCATATTTATGAACTCTGAATTGCAGCAATATTTTAACTAGATCCGGCACTAGTAATGGCCCGGTGTAAAGGCAGTCATTAAGACTTGGCCTGCCTTTGCCAATACTAGCAGAGCAGTCGTACATAATACGAACAGGTGTCGTTACACTGTTTTTGGTGACCCCGTGGTGTGCCAAGTAATGACAGTTTTCAGTAACACCGAAAGGAACCTCTTCAATGAAACCAAGATGAAGTTGATCATTGATAACGTTGGCGTAGTGTCTACAATATACAGGATTTTGTTGAAATCGCTTCTGCAGACCCCTTAGGCAACCCGCTGCTAGACCATAGTTAGAAGGCAGTTTCTCTTTATGTTGATTCCACAGCAGTCTGACCTCATACTGCTGATTCTGTGTGGAGTATGTTACTGTCTCCTTGTAGATGTCCAATGCAGTCTTGTTTTCCTTTGAATCTTCGCTCGGAGAAATTCTTAGATGATCCAGTTCCCACAAACATTTTAATTCATTATGACATTGATTACATGATCCCGAGAATGTGTATTGATCCATCGGGGTGACCGCGACTTTCAATATTGTAACTACTTCTACTTGGGCACTAGACTTGATGTTATGGCAGGAGCCACTTAGTGAATAGCCAAATTTAGTGGGCAAGAGAATTATGTCACCCTCTTTTTTTGTACCCTGGCCGCACTAGGTCATAATAATGATTGGCCTTAACCAACAAGTCCAGTCGCGATGTCTGTGTCATTAGAGGATTAGCTAATTTGTAGCCTTTGCTTCGCAACACCTTCATGTCGGCTTTTAGGCAGACATAAAGGGAGAGTTTCTACCACAACTGCTTGTAGAGGATAGTTTCTGCCCCGTAACTTGTACTTGGACACTACTGGATAATGTTTACTCTCATATGCTCCGCTAAACCCTCACAACTCTAGCTCTTCAACATCCAACTTTTCATATTGGATAGAGTCTAGAGTGGAATTTAGGACGAAGGTGCGCTGTGAGCATTAATCCATCAGCTTACGCATCTTGACTGTTCCTCTTGGTTCCTTTACTGTTGACAGCAGAACAGTTGAGAGGATAATACGAGTCTTCTTTGAAGACACAGACATCATGGTAGTTTGCGTCTTGGTCTTTGTTGCCCCTTGAGGTTTCTGCTCCTTTTTCAAACCATCCCATTGAGATCTGGACTGACAAAGGATATGGTAGTATCTGTTATGACAGAATTTGCAGTCACGGATGTTAGGGTTTACACAGCCATTGCTCCCGTGGTCTGAGGATAAGCACCCAGTGCAAAAGGTCGAGTTGCTTTGCGCGTTTTACTTTTAGAGCACCGATTTTGTATTTTAGACACTTGAACTATATATGTGCCCCCTCGCACAACTTACAACTTTTACTCCGCACCGAGGCCTCCTGCACTGCAATGGATGCCGAAGCTACTGGTATATGTGTTGTAGTCCATTCTGCTACACTTTCCAAGTTAAAGACCTCTGCTTGGTAAGCCTGTACAAACTTTTCTAGGTCCAGACCGTCTTCTCCTAAAGTTCTTTTTAAAGTCTCCTTTAGTGGGAATGACAACTTATTCATAAGTATCACCACACTAGCTTCATGAAGGGTAATTTATAGGGTCTCAATGGACCTTAATGTACTTTCAAAATTAGCATAGAATCCCTTTAATTCCTCAACATTGTAAGAGGGAGGACTCAAAGTAGTGAGTTTGGTTATATGTGCCGCCTTAATTCTATCCCTGTGTCCATAGGTTTTCTGTAGAAGGTCAATAGCTGGTTGATAGCTGGCTTCTTCTATCATGAAACCTTCAATTAGTTGTCTTGCTTCGCCACTAAGTTGACCTCTTAAGTATGTGAACTTCTGTATTGCACTGAGCTCCTCATTGTTGTGGACACTACAGTGGAACATATCCTAGAATTACATCCACCGAGTGGGATCACTGTCAAATACAGGAAGGGTGATTTTTGGTAGTCATATACCAGCATTCCTAGTAACTCCAGTACGATTTGGCTCCTTATGTTTGAGTTTACCCTTTAGATGAATGATAATCTGATCAAGACTCTCCAAATATTCCATGTCAACCTCTATGTCCGCGAAATAATCCTCATCGGCCTCATATAGAGTTTCCATTTCACGGTGACATGTGTTAAATTCATCGAGTTGTCTCAATATAGATGCCAATTTAGCCTCTATCGCTTTATTGTCTGCGTTAACTAAAAATGTATTTATATCTTTGGTGATCCTTGTCAAACCACTTTTGATACCCCCCTTTCGTCGATTATACTGGGATAGTGTCAACATAATGGTAATTCACAGGAATTAGAATGCAAAAGTTAGACAATATTGTACCTATATGGGCGCTAAGCGCACTAATAAATATTAGACGTCAATATAGGCAAATTGTAGGGAGCCACGACGCAAAACGCAATAAGTAAACAGGTGACGTTGGTATAGGCAATAAATGACGGAAATAAAACGCAGAGCGCAATAATGAAATCTGGGGGAGGCACTCGCTGCAGGCAGTTATGCCTTTTGTCTCCCTCATTCACATAGAAAAAAAAAAAAAAAAAAAAAAAAAACGCCTATTATATCTCCACTCACAAAATTAAAGTAGTTTACCCTACATTAAATGTGGCAAATTTGTTAGAATACAGTAAGGAGGGGATGCCAAAAAATGTATAAGACATGCCAATTTATTCTATCGACATTGAAAAACTAGGCTAGCCCGATATCTACTTGGTACCAGAAATGTTTGTGGCAGTTACCCCCTTTAATGTTTGTGGCAGTTACCCCCTTTAAATTTAGCTGATAAGACTGTACAAAATAATTTTACCCCCTTTAATTGTAATTTACATTAATTTGAGTGTTGAATTTAATACTTAATCTACCTAATAAAGCCTAGAAAACAAACAAATAAAAACTAGGAACACAAATTGATGGTTTACCTAATTTAAGCCTGTCTCCTCCTTCCCCTCGTCTTCTGGCTGTGTCAAAGCTTCAAAGGCCGGTAACGAACGTGGCTTTCCCAGGCCGCATAATTGAACAATTAGTGACTGGCGAAAAAACGAGCTCATGACTCAAATTACCGGTAACTAGGCACAAAAGGGTACCAGGGAAGCGGGAGCAGGCGCTAGCAGTAAAGAAAAGCTAGGAACAAGTAGGAAAATAGAAAGGAATAGCAAGAAAATGCAAAGACGAAGCTCTAGCAACTAGCATATGGCAAGAGGTTCCAAAATTCGAAGGACCAATTTTTGATCCGGTTCGAAGGATCAACTTATAAGAACTCGGGAGTCAACAAAAATCTAAATTGACAAGAACTTATAAGTATTAACTTACTTTAGATGTGGATAGTGATGGATAGCTCAAGGATAGAGTTAGGAATAGATAGAAGCTATAGTGGCCACTAGGAGTTAAGAAGTAGAAGTACTTAGCGTGAATATGGTGGTTGTAGTAGGAACGGCTAGAAGTTGGTGTTGATGAGACGGTCATAAGAGCAGATCTGAGGGTTTATGCCGGGGACCCGCAGTTCCCAAAAATGACGCATGCGCAGTGAATATCCTATTAATTAATGCGTCATTTAACTAACTACAAGATATACCAGATTAAATATAATAATAACCCGATTTATCTAGGGATAATAAACCCATAGAAACTTAATACGACATTGTACATATATTTTTTTTAAGATACGCATGCTAGGCTAACTGCTGGTGCCTTATTCAAACTTACAGTATATTACTCATCCTAAATTGTCGAGATGCTTAAGAGTCTCGACACTACCATTTGGTACGAGTCAGCCAGGGAATGGGCGTGAAAATGTACACCCTAATTTCTGTAGCCCTTTCTTAGTTAGAGAGGCTAGGGTTAACGATTTCTGGTCTACATATAATGAATGGACTATAAGTATGGTTAAAATATTCTTACAACTTGGATAGGAGAGGCTATAACGAGCTTAGGTCAACTAAGGATTGGTTTGGTCTGGTCGGGTATAGGTTCTGATTAAGTAAGGTTAAGATTAGATTTGGGTTAAGTGATGTAAGTTCTTGTATAGATTTATACGGCCAAGTTTAGGTTAGATCAGGTAGCTCCTGGGTGGTCTAGACGGATTGGTGTTGGAATTCTACGCTACAAGCCCGGGTTCGAAGCTCGATCTGGTCATACGTCAAAAATGTTAATAGATGAAATTAATTAACTCCGAATATTACATTTGGTCAGGTTTATATTAGGCTTACATTATTTTTACATTAGATTTGTTAGGTATACTGTATATATGGTTTATGCTACGTTTATATTAGGTTTAGGTTAGGATTGGTTAGGTTTATATTAGGTTTAGGTTAGGTTAGGTTTATATTAGGTGGATATTAGGTATATGTTAGGTTTATAATAGGTTTACATTATGGTCAGTTTACACTATGTTAGGGTATATTACTATGGGTTTCAGAGGCCGTGTGGCATAATTTTTCGGGAATAAATTATTAACAAACATTTGGATCAGTATGATATTTTGGCACAGCACAAACAGTATATATGTTTGTATATGTATACTTGATATTGACAGATTACTTGAATTTAAAGGTGATAATAGGGTTGGGTGGTGAGTGATAACTACCGTGTTTGATGGAGGAGCAATAATAGTTTGGTGGTTCTCACAAGTAAGCCACAGTAACCTTCTCCGTTTCTTAGTCATTAATGTGCTACTTTAACCTCATGACACAGGGACAAGTGGCTTATTCCTACACTTTTGGTAATGCACTATATTGACAAAAATTAGGGGACGGTGTGAAAAAAGCTATGTCAAAATATCATACTGATCCAACTGTTTGTTAATAAGTTATTCCCGAAAAACGATGCCACACGGCCTCTGAAACCCATAGTAGGTTAAGAATAGTTTAGGTACGGTCGAGGTTAATAAGTGTTGTCAAACATTTCACAAAGTGTCGGACATTGACTAATACTTTGAGAGATAAGCACTTTTCCCAGTAACCATAAAGATACCAATAACACTTTTTGAGCGAAAACCACTGGAATCTATGACAACACTTAATACCCCCGATTGTACAGTCAGGTCAAGGTTAGAATATATTGATCTTTGGTGAATAGACTCTGAATATAGACGAATAAACTAGTAGGTTTACGGACCTACGAATGAACCACCCTCCTGAATCTTGTAAAACACATTGAGGTAAGTATCCGAATTTTGAAAGTCATAAGGTTAAGTGAGATTGACCGTTCCCCTTTATTTCCTAGAAAGTTTTCCAAATATAAGCAAAACATGTTAGCCATAGTAAAGTGATAAATTACATCCAATACTGAAATAGCTTAGGTTAGATTATATTAATTATGTGTGAATAGACTTTGAACGAATAGACTAATGAGCAAACTGAGCTACAAATGGACCCCCTTCTCCCTCATTTTTAGCCCCACTAGTTTGGCGATTTTGAGACATTTTGCCCCATTTCTTTATCGATATTAGGACCTTTTGTGCCGATGTTTCCTGGCGAACGATAGCGAGGCCGTAATACTAGGAGGAATCGGCCTTCGGCCGGGACATTTGTCTATCGAAATGTTTTAAAAATTATCTTGAAAGGGGGTCGATGATTTTTTTTTTTTTGTTTTTTTTTTCCCAACCTCGGGACAGTAGGCTGTTCAGTAGCCTGTAACTCTTACGAGACCCCGTGATTATCGGTTGAAGCTTTCTAGATGATGGGTGCTTCATGTGCCGCACTAGATGAGATGGTGACTGTGGAGTTTCAAGGTGCTTGATGGAGGTCTAGTGTGGAAACTAAAAAAATATATACATAAATAAATATATAGACCAAAAATACTCAAACCTCGTGCAAATAAACAACTCACACTCAACTAAAATTAACTGGATAATCTATTTATTATAATTATATTATTATTATTTTTATTTTTTTCAAAGTTTCATCCTTAAACCTCCACGGAGCTTAAAAAGATACCCCCAAAACCCCCCTTCCAGATAAATGTGTGCATTTTTCGGTAGAAAAATGTCCCGCCCGATGGCCAGTTCCTCCTAAATTGCAGGCTCCCTATAGCCCGTCGCTAAAAAATCGACACATAAATGAATGGCACGAAAATCTTAAAATGTATAAAGAAATTGAGCGAAAGATCTTAAAATAGCTAATCTAATGGGGTTAATATCTTAAAATCTTAATACTAATGGTGCTAAACGTAAAAGAGAAGGGGGTCCAGAAAAAGTACTCTTCGTCATATATGTTCAACCTTACTGTAATCTAACCATAAGCTTACTGTAATCTAACCATAAGCTTACTGTAATCTAACCATAAGCTTACTGTAATCTAACCATAAGCTTACTGTAATCTAACCATAAGCTTACTGTAATCTAACCATAAGCTTACTGTAATCTAACCATAAGCTTACTGTAATCTAACCATAAGCTTACTGTAATCTAACCATAAGCTTACTGTAATCTAACCATAAGCTTACTGTAATCTAACCATAAGCTTACTGTAATCTAACCATAAGCTTACTGTAATCTAACCATAAGCTTACTGTAATCTAACCATAAGCTTACTGTAATCTAACCATAAGCTTACTGTAATCTAACCATAAGCTTACTGTAATCTAACCATAAGCTTACTGTAATCTAACCATAAGCTTACTGTAATCTAACCATAAGCTTACTGTAATCTAACCATAAGCTTACTGTAATCTAACCATAAGCTTACTGTAATCTAACCATAAGCTTACTGTAATCTAACCATAAGCTTACTGTAATCTAACCATAAGCTTACTGTAATCTAACCATAAGCTTACTGTAATCTAACCATAAGCTTACTGTAATCGAACCATAAGCTTACTGTAATCGAACCATAAGCTTACTGTAATCGAACCATAAGCTTACTGTAATCTAACCATAAGCTTACTGTAATCTAACCATAAGCTTACTGTAATCTAACCATAAGCTTACTGTAATCTAACCATAAGCTTACTGTAATCTAACCATAAGCTTACTGTAATCTAACCATAAGCTTACTGTAATCTAACCATAAGCTTACTGTAATCTAACCATAAGCTTACTGTAATCTAACCATAAGCTTACTGTAATCTAACCATAAGCTTACTGTAATCTAACCATAAGCTTACTGTAATCTAACCATAAGCTTACTGTAATCTAACCATAAGCTTACTGTAATCTAACCATAAGCTTATTCATAACTTAGCCTAACCCATCCTAACCTAACCTTAAGCTATATAACCTAACCTAACCCATCCTAACCTAACCTGAAGCTATAATAACCTAACCTAACCCATCCTAACCTAACCTTAAGCTATAATAACCTAACCTAACCCATCCTAACCTAACCTTAAGCTATAATAACCTAACCTAACCTAACCTTAAGCTATATAACCTAACCTAACCCATCCTAACCTAACCTTAAGCTATATAACCTAACCTAACCCATCCTAACCTAACCTTAATCTATATAACCTAACCTAACCCATCCTAACCTAACCTGAAGCTATATAGCCTAACCTAACCCAACCTAACCTAACCTTAAGCTATATAACCTAACCTAACCCAACCTAACCTAACCTTAAGCTATATAGCCTAACCTAACCCAACCTTAAGCTATATAACCTAACCAAACCCATCCTAACCTAACCTTAAGCTATATAACCTAACCTAACCCATCGTAACCTAACCTTAAGCTATATAACCTAACCTAACCCATCGTAACCTAACCTTAATCTATATAACCTAACCTAACCCAACCTAACTCAACCTTAAGCTATATAACCTAACCTAACCCATCCTAACCTAACCTTAAGCTATATAACCTAACTTAACCCAACCTTAAGCTATATAACCTAACCTAACCCATCCTAACCTAACCTTAAGCTATATAACCTAACCTAACCCAACCTAACCTAACCTTAATCTATATAACCTAACCTAACCCATCCTAACCTAACCTGAAGCTATAATAACCTAACCTAACCCATCCTAACCTAACCTTAAGCTATATAACCTAACCTAACCCATCCTAACCTAACCTGAAGCTATATAACCTAACCTAACCCATCCTAACCTAACCTTAAGAACATAAGAACATAAGAAAATGGGAGTCTGCAGAAAGCCGATTGGCCTAAGCAAGGCAGATCCCTGTCTCACACAACCCCAATTCAATTACAAAGCCCAATTATAGGCTTCACACTCTAATACCCTGAGGATCATCTTACCAAAACGGTTAGAGATTAACGCTGGATTATGGGGGTCTGCAGAGTGCTGATTGGCCCAACCCGGCTGATCCCCCTTCACACCCAACCCTTCTCGTCCATATGCTTATCCAATTTTATCTTAAAGCTCCCTACAGTTTTAGATCCCACTATAGCACTTGGTAGTCCATTCCACCCATCTACAACTCTGTTACCAAACCAATATTTGCCTATATCTTTTCTGAAACGAAATTTATCTAATTTGAAACCATTGGTACGAGTTCTTTCGCTATCACTGAGCTTTAGTACATTTGTCATGTCCCCTTTGTTAATCCCACTAACCCACTTGAACACCTCTATCATATCCCCTCTAACTCTGCGTCTCTCTAACGAATGTAAACCTAATTTCTTCAACCTTTCTTCATACGAAAGATTTCTAATATTATGGATCATTTTTGTAATTCTACGCTGTACTCTCTCCAATGAATCTATGTCCATTCTGTAATAAGGACACCAAAATTGGACAGCATAATCCATATTGGGTCTCACTAATGACAAGTAAAGTTTTAAGATAACATCAGCAGTTCTGTTACTCACACTCCTAGAGATGAACCCAAGAATCCTGTTTGCCTTATTACGAACGCTTATACACTGTTTTCTAGGCTTCAAATCATTGCTAACAAACACACCTAGATCTTTCTCACAGTCTGAATTTTCTAATTCTAAATTAGCTAGTTTATATTTAACATTTGTTTGCATCTTCCCTATCTTTAGTACCTTGCATTTGTCAATGTTAAACTTCATCTGCCAATTTACTGACCATTCATGTAAGGTATCTAGATCCCTTTGGAGGCACTCTATATCGCTATCTGAATCAATTGATCTCCCTATTTTAGTATCGTCTGCGAATTTACTTATCCTACTAGTTATACCTAAATCTAGGTCATTTATGTATATAAGAAACAACAGGGGACCTAATACCGATCCCTGGGGGACACCACTTTTGACTGCTCCCCATTCTGACTTGGTACCATTTATGCTGACTCTCTGCTTCCTACCAATTAGCCATGACCTAATCCATCCCAACAACGCCCCACCTATTCCATGTGCCTCAACCTTTCTCATCAATCTCTCATGAGGGACTCTGTCGAAAGCTTTACTGAAATCTAAATATATAATATCATATGACTTGTCATTATCTACTGCTTCATATACCTCTGAGAAAAAACTAAGCAAATTAGTAAGGCAAATTTTCATTAGTGAAAACGGAAAGAAATTGACTATTTAATGTACTGCACATTTCTAAATCATTTGCTGTCATTTCTCCTATCGAAGTTAAGCTATATAACCTAACCTAACCCATCCTAACCTAACCTGAAGCTATATAACCTAACCTAACCCATCGTAACCTAACCTTAAGCTATATAACCTAACCTAACCCATCCTAACCTAACCTTAAGCTATATAACCTAACCTAACCCATCCTAACCTAACCTGAAGCTATATAACCTAACCTAACCCATCGTAACCTAACCTTAAGCTATATAACCTAACCTAACCCATCCTAACCTAACCTTAAGCTATATAACCTAACCTAACCCATCCTAACCTAACCTTAAGCTATATAACCTAACCTAACCCATCCTAACCTAACCTGAAGCTATATAACCTAACCTAACCCATCCTAACCTAACCTTAAGCTATAATAACCTAACCTAACCCAACCTAACCTAACCTTAAGCTATATAACCTAACCTAACCCATCCTAACCTAACCTGAAGCTATAATAACCTAACCTAACCCATCCTAACCTAACCTGAATCTACATAACCTAACATAACCCATCCTAACCTAACCTGAATCTACATAACCTAACCTAACCCATCCTAACCTAACCTGAAGGTATATAACCTAACCTAACCCATCTTAAACTACCCTTAAGCTATATAACCCATCCTAACCTAACCTGAAGCTATATAACTTAACTCAACCCATCCTAACCTAAGCTTAAGCTATATGACCTAACCTAACCCATCCTAACCTAACTTGAAGCTATATAACCTAACCTAACCCATCCTAACCTAAACCATCCTAACCTAACCCTAAGCTATATATCCTAAAGGTCGTTGCACACTGACACGAAAGGGGCCGCCCCTCCAGGCGAGTTCCAGACTCGAAATTTCAGCCTGATACGGCGAATCGGCAACATAATCGTGTGTATCTGGAATTAGCCGTGGGTGACTCTGACGGTCCAAGCGACGTATCGTATCGGGGGTTGATACGAGATTTTGAGCTGTTCAAAAGTTCGTGGGAATCCCCCGGCAACTGTAAAAAATCGTCTGAGTCTGGTCTCCATCACGAACTCGCTGTATCACAATCGTGTGGTCCGTATCAAGGACGTATGGTCCGTGTCAAAGCCGCATCCATGCTGAGAAGAATTAATTAAGTTAAATGTTTCTAAGTGGTTTCTCATTTTCCTAGCAATAATTGACTCTAGTAGATTTCCTATGATTGAAGTGAGACTAATGGGACGGTAATTGGATGCTATTGATTTATCACCTTTTTTGATGATCGGAACTACATTTGCAAGCTTCCAAGCTTCTGGAACTATACCTGTTTCTAATGACTTGTTAAACATTTCTATTTAACAAGAGTCAATTATTGCTATGAAAATGAAAAACCACTTAGAAACATTTAACTTAATCAATTCTTCTCAGCATTGATTCACTCTTGCCTTACAAATTTGCTTAGTTTTTTCTCAGAGGTATATGAAGCAGTAGATAATGACAAGTCATATGATATTATATATTTAGATTTCAGTAAAGCTTTCGACAGAGTCCCTCATGAGAGATTGATGAGAAAGGTTGAGGCACATGGAATAGGTGGGGCGTTGTTAGGATGGATTAGGTCATGGCTAACTGGTAGGAAGCAGAGAGTCAGCATAAATGGTACCAAGTCAGAATGGGGAGCAGTCAAAAGTGGTGTCCCCCAGGGATCTGTATTAGGTCCTCTGTTGTTTATTATATACATAAATGACCTTGATTTAGGTATAACTAGTAGGATAAGTAAATTTGCAGACGATACCAAAATGGGGAGAAAAATTGATTAAGATAGAGGTATAGAGTGTCTGCAAAGGGATCTAGATACCTTACACGAATGGTCAGTAAATTGGCAGATGAAGTTTAACATTGACAAATGCAAGGTATTAAAGATAGGGAAGATGCATACAAATGTTAAATATAAACTAGCTAATATGGAATTAGAAAACTCAGACTGTGAGAAAGATCTTGGTGTGTTTGTTAGCAATGATTAAATTTGAAGCCTAGAAAACAATGTATAAGCGTTCGTAACAAGGCAAACAGGATTCTCGGGTTCATATCTAGGAGTGTGAGTAACAGAACTGCTGATGTTATCTTAAAACTTTACTTGTCATTAGTGAGACCCCATATGGATTATGCTGTTCAATTTTGGTGTCCTTATTACAGAATGGACATAGATTCATTGGAGAGAGTACAACGTAGAATGACAAAAATTATCCATAATATTAGAAATTTTCCGTATGAAGAAAGGTTGAAGAAATTAGGCTTACATTCGTTAGAGAGACGCAGAGGTAGAGGGGATATGATAGAGGTATTCAAGTGGGTTAGTGGGATTAATAAAGGGGACATGAACAATTTACTAAAGTTCAGTGATAGCGAAAGAACTCGTACAAATGGTTTCAAATTAGATAAATTTCGTTTCAGAAAAGATATAGGCAAATATTGGTTTGGTAACAGAGTTGTAGATGTGTGGAATAGGCAACCAAGTGATATAGTAGGATCAAGAACGATAGGGAGCTTTAAGATAAAATTGGATAGGCATATGGACGAGAAGGGTTGGGTGTGAGGGGGCTCTACCAGGTGTGGGCCAATCGGCGCTCAGCAGACCCCGTAATCTTGTGTTAATCCCTGACCATTTTGGTGGGGGCAGTACTCAAGGTATTAGTGAGTTGGGCCTATAATTGGGCCTTGTAATTGGGGTTGGGTGTGACAGGGATCTGCCTTGTATGGGCCGATCGGCTTTTTGCAGACTCCCATTTTCTTATGTTCTTATGTATGGCCTGTATCAACATCGTCTGGTGCGTAAGCCTGCCTGCGGACCGGTACTCAGAAAAAAAGGCACCGGAAAAAATGACACTGGAAAAAAGGCACAGGAAAAAAAGGCACTCGAAAAAAGGCACAGGAAAAAAAGGCACCGGAAAGAATGTCACAAATTACGGACTAGGAAAAAATGGCACCTACAACAAAATATTGAATAAAGAAGTAATAGATCAATACAATGTGTTTCGATCCAATATGCAATATTACATAATTACCGTAATTATATATATTTGGTAGTGTACTCACCATAGGTTAGGTTAGGTTAGGTTAGAACTTAAGAAACTGGAATTTAGCATAAGGCCGACCGGCCCACACGAGGCAGATCCTATTCACACCCAACCCATATCATTCATATGACTATCAAGTTTGCACTTGAAATGTTCTACCGTTCCTGAGCTAACCACACACTTTCACAACTCTGTTGTGCTTACCTATATCTTTTCTAAAGCAAAACTTATCCAATTTGAAGCCATTTGAACGGGTAATCTCGCCGTTATTAAGCCTTAATATCTTATTTATATCTCCCTTGTTGATACTTTTCATCCACTTAAACACCTATATCATATCTCCTATACATCTTCGTCTTTCTAATGAATGCAAGTCAAGGGTTATCAGCCTCTCCTCATATGATACATTCTAACAATATGGATCATTTACGTCATTCTTCGTTGGACTGCCTCCAGAGAGTCAATATCCATTCTATAATAAGGACACCAACACTGAACAGCAGAGTCCAAGTGAGGTCTCACATTAGGTCAGGTTAGGTTAAATAGAAATATAGTGAAATTACTTCAAAATATAGAAGTACAATAAATATAACAAATATATTAAAATTATATAATTCTTGAATAATAAATTATTTTGGAATAAATCCTGGATAATAAAGTTGGTTAATTAAACATTATGATAGATTTTCATAATATGTCATTTTTTCCTACCCCGAAGAATATGCCATTTTTTCCTGTGCCTTTTTTTCCCAGTGCCCTTATTTTCGGTACCTTTTTTTTCCTGTGCCTTTTTTCCTGTGCCTTTTTTCCTGTGCCTTTTTTCCGGTGCCTTTTTTTCCTACATTCGTGTATCTCTTCCGTGCGGAAAATTGGAAACGGTCCAAGTTGGCAACCGCCCGTCTAGCCTCAATCCGGTTGCACGTCTCACGGAGTAGATACGGCGTCAATACGATTCTTCTGAGTTGTATCGCAGTCTTTTGGGTCGTATCTTTTCCGTGGACTAGTCGTGTACCCTTTGCACGACTTTTCCTATCTTCTTCGTAGCATTCGTTTCTCCACCGTAACCGTATCGGCATCGCTAGAGTCCTATCAAGTCGTATGGAAGAGATAAGGTAGAGATACGGTAAAAATACGACTCTAACGATGCCAGCCATTATCGCCGTGATCTCTAGTAAATTTGGCAAGACACAGGATTTGTATGTGTCGTGGGTGTTCGTGCCAGTCTTGAAGGGGCTGTCGTGTCAGTGTGCAACGACCTTAACCTAGCCTATCCTAACTTAACCTTAAGCTATATAACCTAACCTAACCCATCCTAACCTAACCAAACCTATCCTAACCAACGTATGCCTAACTTGTTCCTAATTAAAGTTTATCCTAATCCAATATAATACTTAATCCGACTACAAATTCTGGACGAATCATATAAAATATGGACTTATATAGACTAGTAAACGAACTTACCTACAAACGAACCGACTTTCCTAAATCTTGTAAAGCACCTTAACACTATCTGGTCCGACGCCTTGTGGGTTATTATTATATTGTGTTGTATTGTTATTGAGGATTTTGATTACTTTTGCCATTTTGGAGCAATGCATTTTTTAGTTTGTCCCTTTGACTAACTCCGTACGCCGATTTCTTCTACGTTACAGGCTCGCTACCGCTCGCCCAGAAAAAAAGACACCTGAATGAAGCGTTTATTATTGCCAAACTAATGGGGTGAGCAGTTAATGGGGTGAGCAGTTAATGGGGTGAGCAGTTAATGGGGTGAGCAGTTAATGGGGTTAATGGGGTTAATTGGGTGAGCAGTTAATGGGGTGAGCAGTTATAAAATGTCAAAACTAAAGGATCAAAGCCAAGGAGGTCCAAATAGATCCCCCAACCACCCCTCGCGGATCAAATAGGGTTAAATCAAGAATCGTGCAGTGTATCGCGTTGTTATGGTTTCTGTCACGCTTGTTATAACTTTATGTCACACACACAAACATACACACACACACACACCTCCAAGCAAGCACAACACCTTGTAACACATCAACCTACTTAGTCAGCCACACATTAGATAACTTTAAATGGTTTTCTCCTAATTAATGCTTTCAATTGTTTAGAAAATATTTGTTCGAATTATGTGCAACTATATTCATATTATGTGCTGTATGTGTATAGTTATCAGCATATCGAATCTTTGAACCTTTAAAGCCAAGTTTTGAAGCATCTGACCAATAGTAAAGCATTGTATTGTCTTGTTTGTGTTCGATACTGATGCATATGTGTGGGTCGCGATTTATGCGTTTATTTGTACACTGTATAAAATAGGTGTTTACAAAAATAGTGAGAAGGGTACTAATACAGTGTATAATTATTTACCTTTTGAGGGAGTATTGGTATTGATAAAACCATTTAATATAAGATTAGAAAGGTATATACTGTATAATAATCAAGGATAAATCGCCATCAATTTACCCACCTCTAATTTACTTATCTCTTTGTATACACCTGAAATTATAAAATCTATGGAATAATAATAAACCCAGCCAGTCACTCCGTCACCAGCTTATTGATCCTACCGGACATCAACATTGCATTTTCGTTGGCTTTCAGGATAAATTTGATAATGTCTTTTCACCGGAGCTTCCAATGTTCTAGTACATTCATTCTTGCATAGGTTCATTTTTAATATTTGTTTTCGTTTTAGTAATTGCCAAAGCAAATCGCATGGATATATTTGAAATAGGGGGTAGGATTCCTCCTCCCCTTGTATAATTCTCCTACTCGACGAGACAGAGAATTAGGCTAGGGAACACAAAAGGTGGTACCGGACCCTGAGAATAGGAACTTTAAATGGACAAGAATGTTAAGTGCGGGCGTACCGCCATCGTTGTTTACACTACACGTAGTGGCGTCGGACCTTTGCCATCATGTTCCCGTCTATTTTGACTGCCTTTGGATACAATAATATGTTGAGGGGGGCTTTGCCCCCCCCCCCTCACCCCCCATGACATATTGTCATCATCATATATATTGCCAGCAGGGGGCAAATTACCGAAAAATCGCCTTCAAAATAGACGCGAACTTAACCACGGCGATCGACAAATGTAAACATGGCGGCGGCTGGAGAGGCGTTGGACCTTTGCAATCATGTTCCCGTCTATTTTGAATGCCATTGGATACAATAATATGTTGAGGATATTGTCATCATCATATATATTGCCAGCAGGGGGCAAATAACCGAAAAAATCGCCGTCAAAATAGATGCGAAGTTAACCAAGGCGATCGCCCTATGTAAACATGACGACCGTACGCCCGAACTCTACATCCATCCCTTTAAATATTGTTTCTGTTCGGGCTCTGTCTCGTGTCGGCCACCCTCAGCAATGGGTTATGTGCCTGAGTATATACATACATACATACGCTGTAAAAAAAAATATGGATTTATGGAATGTATGAAAGGGGTAATTAAAGTATCCATAATGATTTACTTTTACAAAAATATCTTGGTAGTAATAAACCCATCTAATATAAGGACAGAATAATACATATCTATCAAAATACCCAATTATTGTATATAATTTGTTCGTACCCTTGATGTTATGCAGTTTATAGTCCTGACCGGTTGATAGGTTTACTGAAGGTATTATAAGAACATAAGAACATAAGAAAATGGGAGTCTGCAGAAAGCCGATTGGCCTAAGCAAGGCAGATCCCTGTCCCACACAACCTCAATTACAAAGCCCAATTATAGGCTCAACACTCAAATACCCTGAGGATCATCTTACCAAAACGGTTAGAGATTAACGCAGGATTACGGGGGTCTGCAGAGTGCTGATTAGCCCAACCCGGCTGATCCCCCTTCACACCCAACCCTTCTCGTCCATATGCTTATCCAATTTTATCTTAAAGCTCCCTACCGTTTTTAATCCCACTATAGCACTTGGTAGTTCATTCCACCCCTCTACAACTCTGTTACCAAACCAATATTTGCCTATATCTTTTCTGAAACGAAATTTATATAATTTGAAACCATTGGTACGAGTTCTTTCGCTATCACTGAGCTTTAGTACATTTGTCATGTCCCCTTTGTTAATCCCACTAACCCCCTTGAACACCTCTATCATATCCCCTCTAACTCTGCGTCTCTCTAACGAATGTAAGCCTAATTTCTTCAACCTTTCTTTATACGGAAGATTTCTAATATTATGGATCATTTTTGTCATTCTACGTTGTACTCTCTCCAATGAATCTATGTCCATTCTGTAATAAGGACACCAAAATTGAACAGTATAATCCATATGGGGTCTCACTAATGACAAGTAAACTTTTAAGATAACATCAGCAGTTCTGTTACTCACACTCCTAGAGATGAACCCGAGAATCCTGTTTGCCTTGTTACGAACGCTTATGCACTGTTTTCTAGGCTTCAAATAATTGCTAACAAACACACCTAGATCTTTCTCACAATTTGAGTTTTCTAATTCCATATTAGCTAGTTTATATTTAACATTTGTATGCATCTTCCCTATTTTTAATACCTTGCATTTGTCAATGTTAAACTTCATCTGCCAATTGACTGACCATTCGTGTAAGGTATCTAGATCTCTTTGGAGGCACTCTATATCTCTATCTGAATCAATTGTTCTCCCCATTTTGGTATCGTCTGCAAATTTACTTATCCTACTAGTTATACCTAAATCAAGGTCATTTATGTATATAACAAACAACAGAGGACCTAATACAGATCCCTGGGGGACACCACTTTTGACTGCTCCCCTTTCTGACTTCGTACCATTTATGCTGACTCTCTGCTTCCTACCAATTAGCCATGACCTAATCCATCCCAACAACGCCCCACCTATTCCATGTGCCTCAACCTTTCTCATCAATCTCTCATGGGGGACTCTGTCGAAAGCTTTACTGAAATCTAAATATATTATATCATAATGACTTGTCATTATCTACTGCTTCATATACCTTTGAGAAAAAGCTAAGCAAATTAGTAAGGCAAGAACGTCCCTGAGTGAATCCATGCTGAGAAGAATTTATTAAATTAAATGTATCTAAGTGGTTTCTAATTTTACTAGCAATAATTGACTCTAGTAGCTTTCCTATGATTGATGTAAGACTAATGGGACGGTAATTGGATGCTATTGATTTGTCACCTTTTTTGAAGATCGTAACTACGTTTGCAAGCTTCCAAGCTTCTGGAACTATACCTGTCTCTAATGACTTGTTAAATAGAAATGTTAATGGGTAACTTAACTCATCCCTTCATTATTTTAATACTCTAGCATATACCTCATCAGGACCAGGCGATTTATGAGGTTTCAGTCTGTCAATTTCCTTAAGCACATCATTTCTACTTATAGTAACCGTACTTAACCTATATTCTATACTATCGCTATATACCTTACGGACTTCTGGAAACTGTGCCAAATTTTCATTAGTGAAAACGGAAAGAAATTTACTATTTAATGTACTGCACATTTCTAAATAATTTTCTGTCATTTCTCCTATCAAAGTTTTAAGGGGACCAATTACATCTCTAACCTTGGATTTATATAGTTGGTAAAAAGCTTTAGGATTATTTTTTGAGTCATTGGCAACCTTAATTTCATAATTTCTTTTTTCTTTCCTAATATCCTTTTTTACCTGACTTGATAGATTCTGATAGTAAGCAAGTAGGTGAATTTCGCCTTTCCTAATTTTTCTATATATTCCTCTCTTTTGTCCTAGAAGATCTAATAGTCTATTATTCATCCATTTGGGTTGGTTCTGTGTTGATCTAAATTTTCTTTTGGGGATGTATTTATTTTGTGCATTGAATACTGACTCGATAAAATTATCGTATGTATCTACCAAGGTTGACGTCTCTTCCTGACTTAAGATGACAGGTGCTTGAGAAGGGGTACACTCATTTGGACACCTGAATCGACTTAATGTTTTGGCCATAGGGTCTGCTAATAGGGCTCTTCTTAACCCACCATAATTGTTTTTTCTGAAGTCAGGTATTAATGTTGTATTCTCTATGGTATTACCTTTCCATTGTATATTAAAATACACAGAATTGTGGTCACTATTTCCTAGGTGGTCCTCTATCTCTACATTATTTACCATATGTTCATTGTTACTGAAAACTAAATCGAGAATATTATTACCTCTAGTCGGCGTATCTATGAATTGAAATAAAAAACTATCTTGTACTACCTCTATAAACTCCTCAGAATCAGAGTCTCCTATTTGATGCTGCCAATCTATATTCGGAAAATTCAAATCCCCCATAATGCACACATTGCTAAACCTTGATGCCATTTTAATTTCCACCCATAATGACGTTCCGTCATTTCTACTCATATTTGGCGGTCTATACATAACTCCAATAACTATGGTCTCACTACCTTCGTTAACCTCTACCCAAACACTTTCATTATCGTTATTTAGTCTAATACCTGATTTAATACAGCTTTTTAATGTACTCCTGACAAACACTGCTATACCGCCACCCCTCTTACTTGTTCGGTCATATTTAAACAAACTATATCCTGGTATATCAAATTCTGCTAAAAAATGCCTGGTTTCTGTATTAATCCACGTTTCAGTTAGCGCTATTATATCTATATTTTCTTTGCTAACAAGGGCTCTAAGTTCGTTCATTTTGTTACATAGACTCCTACAGTTTGTGTAATATACTCTCAATTTACTTCTTTTCTTTATACCTAATTTACCTTTATTTCTAACGACATTTCCATCTTCCGTTGCACCATCACTACTATCATTTGCAATATAGTCATAATTTTTAGCATGAGACTGAATATCCTTATCGCTTTCGCCTGACGCTAAAATTGTTCCATTTAACCTCTCATTTACACTCTCAATATTTCTGTTCAAAACCCCACAATCACCCTATCTAAAGAACTAGCTAATGTGGAAACCCCTAACCGTGAAAGATGAACCCCATCCCTTGCGTACATCCCATCTCTCCCATAGAAACTATCCCAGTTATCAATGAATGGTATTGCTTTTTCTTTGCAATATTTCTCCAAACGGCAATTGACACCAATCGCCCTGGATGTCCATTCCTTGGGAACTCCTCTTCTGGGTAGGATACAATGTACTACAGGGATCCCTCCCTTCATCCTAACCTTATCTAACACATCCCGATACTGCTGCAGCAGTTCCTCACTTCTACCCTTACCAACATTGTTACTCCCGGCACTGAGACAGATAATGGGGTTATCTCCACTATCTTCCAAGATGTGGTCCATCTTCTCTAAAACCCTCCCAACTCCATGGCCAGGCAGACACACAACCTTCCTAAGTTTAGTGCGGGTAGCCCTAACTAAATGTCTTACCATGGAGTCGCCCACAATCGACACAGACTTACCTTCTCGGGACACAGACTTACCTTTCCCTCAGGAGGATCCAGCAGCTTCAGTTGGAGAACCCCCGGTGGTGGCAGAAGCTCCCTTGGTGGTGGTGGTGGTGGTGGTGGTGGTAGGTAGCACAGCGTCAGCGGTTGGAGCTGAGTCGGCGGCAGGCACTTCGGTTATCCCTCCCTTATCCTGACTATCTTTTCCCTCACATTCGTCTAGCAAAGGAGAGAATGTATTTGTCACACTCATACCTATTCTACTATCCTGCTTCTTGAGTGTGACTTTCCCACCCGTATATTTAACAACCTGCCATGAATACAATTTTTCATCAACTTCCTCCCTTTTCCCCTTACTCGACTTAATTTCCTCTTGGCTAAGCTTGAAAGCTAGATTTTCGTCTTTAATCAAAACCACTTCCCTCTGAAGTTTAACATTAACCTCCCTTAGAGCCAAGACCTCTTCCTTCACCACAACCATATCTTCCCTTACCTGGAGAATAAGATGATGCAGTTCAGTAAAGGACTCGCACTCCATACCTGACTTGAACTACAACCTGCTTCTTTCCAGTGACGGTTAATGTTCATGTCCCCATCTTCATTACTCAGCTATACGACTACTTTGTATCGAAATAATTATGTTATAATAAAGAAAACTTGGCATTATTATGAGGCAGAGGTAGAGTAGCTTCATATTTGTCCAGTAAAGTATCGAGATAATGCCGCTAAGAGATTGAAAACAAACGGCTGAAAACAAAGAGAGTATATCATTATGGATGACGCCCTTTAACCCTTTACCACCATTACGTAATTTTCATCATATTCTGGTTGCCACTAGACGATTTCTTTTAGTTTGTAATCTACCTCTACGACTCATATTGGTAAATACGATCTCCAATAACCCTCTTAGTTACATGGGTCCTTCTTAAACTGCATAATATCATCTATATATAGCAAGAATGAAAGCTAACAATATGTCATGGTGGTGAAGGGGTTAAATCACCGGCTTCTGTCCCACAGACAAGACCTTCTATAGTAATCTGATACAGGGTAGACTAGCCTATTCGTACGTGGTGGTTCAATTAGTAAGCATGTTCCTGCAATTTTCGATGAACAAGTTTTTTCTTGTACTACTTTGATGTCATACAATACATGTGTATGATGATTCTAGTTCCCCCATTTTTTTTTTTTTTTTTTTTTTTTTTTCTATATTCCAACTTACTTCCTCTCGGGCATAGGCTGAGAGCCTTAACATTCACCGCTTTACAATGAACAGTGAAGCCCGTGAGGTCTTGTTCCAGTCTAGGGAGTGAGACATGTGAAGCACGTAGAGCACAACGAGCACCTGCCATCTTGCCATCACATGAGGCACGGTGCTCACTCATGGCCCGAAACGACCCCATCCCTGAAGCCATCTCGTTCCCGTGCTTCACTGTCTCACCCACTACACTCGGACTCTCACACTTACACACACACAACGCCACCTGTTGAGCAGATAACTCACCAGGCATTGCACCCCTATAGCATATTTTGAATATGGGAATATTCATACAGTGCTATTTAATCAGGGAACAATGAGGATATTTTATTGACGTTTCGGTGGGCTTTGTGGTAATGCACTGATACTAGGTACAGCACAAATTTCATCCCAATAATATCTTCCCATTGATACATCGGGATTTGAACCCGGGACCTTTGGATTACCAGGCCAGTGGCAAGACCACTCCACCACACCTCCCCAACTTTATATATAGATATATCTTAGTTCATATAGGTAACGTGACTATTGGTTACGACTGTACTTTTGCTACTTGATGTGGTGGAAGCTGATGAACGGAAGTTCAGTGCTGAGTTTTCAGTATGCTACTGATTACTGTATACTGATTCATCATTTCTCACTCACAACACTTGTAAATGCATGTTCTGCATTATTCACACTCGAGCTGAAACGGCGAAGGAAGTATACACCTTCTGGTAATAGGGCGCGGTTCCTTTCCACATTTCTGAAGAACACTACACACTCCCGCAGACACACCCCGCACACACACGGGAGAACACGACACTCTCCCAGACGCTTCCCATGAAAGCAGAAGTGTCCCGCATTCCCTTGGGGATGACACTCTACCACACACCCTGCTCACAGTCAGAAGTGTCTCGCATTCGCTTGGGGCATGACACTCTACCACACACCCTGCTCACAGTCAGAAGTGTCTCGCATTCGCTTGGGGCATATCATCTACCACTTCACCATTCACCATTACACCTATTGAAGAATCACCATTGACGCTGAAGCCCTGTATAACTCAAGATAAAATTAGTATTGTTGCTGCTTTAATTGTTCCTGTCCTGCTGTTGCTGACCTACTTATTCAATAAATACCAGGCTGACTATACGTGTATTCATTCTGACTTCGCATTAGGTCATTAAATATAATTGGGTGGTGGCAATCGATAAACCCTATCGTTATTGCAAGTATAAGATTACTAGTGGCTACCAGAAGAAAGCTACTAACTAAGATGTTGGCAAGCGGTGATCTTTTATCTTACTACATTAAGACTCTTTCGCATTGCATTAATCGGAAGCTAGATCGAAGATAGATTATGTTAGCTAGTTTAATTCTTATGGGAACTTATATTTTGAAGCCGCATGACAACAATTGCCCAGAAAAATTGACGGAAACATCGCTCGTGTGACACCGCCTAATACCCATAGCATTAATCGAGTTTGATTAATAAGTTTAGTGTCAAAATGTACCTTACCCACAGTGCATTTGTGTACTAAATGTACCTTACCCACAGTGCATTTGTATACTAAATGTACCTTACCCACAGTGCATTTGTATACTAAATGTACGTTACCCACAGTGCATTTGTATACTAAATGTACCTTACCGACAGTGCATTTGTATACTAAATGTACCTTACCCACAGTGCATTTGTATACTAAATGTACCTTACCCACAGTGCATTTGTATACTAAATGTACCTTACCCACAGTGCATTTGTATACTAAATGTACCTTACCCACAGTGCATTTGTATACTAAATGTACCTTACCCACAGTGCATTTGTATACTAAATGTACCTTACCCACAGTGCATTTGTATACTAAATGTACCTTACCCACAGTGCATTTGTATACAAAATGTACCTTACCCACAGTGCATTTGTATACTAAATGTACCTTACCCACAGTGCATTTGTATACTAAATGTACCTTACCCACAGTGCATTTGTATACTAAATGTACCTTACCCACAGTGCATTTGTATACTAAATGTACCTTACCCACAGTGCATTTGTATACTAAATGTACCTTACCCACAGTGCATTTGTATACTAAATGTACCTTACCCACAGTGCATTTGTATACTAAATGTACCTTACCCACAGTGCATTTGTATACTAAATGTACCTTACCCACAGTGCATTTGTATACTAAATGTACCTTACCCACAGTGCATTTGTATACTAAATGTACCTTACCCACAGTGCATTTGTATACTAAATGTACCTTACCCACAGTGCATTTGTATACTAAATGTACCTTACCCACAGTGCATTTGTATACTAAATGTACCTTACCCACAGTGCATTTGTAT
The DNA here is from genome assembly GCA_032716605.1 of Paralithodes platypus. Taxonomy (NCBI): domain Eukaryota; kingdom Metazoa; phylum Arthropoda; class Malacostraca; order Decapoda; family Lithodidae; genus Paralithodes; species Paralithodes platypus. The sequence goes on from CM064547.1 coordinate 31,507,144, forward strand.
ACTAAATGTACCTTACCCACAGTGCATTTGTATACTAAATGTACCTTACCCACAGTGCATTTGTATACTAAATGTACCTTACCCACAGTGCATTTGTATACTAAATGTACCTTACCCACAGTGCATTTGTATACTAAATGTACCTTACCCACAGTGCATTTGTTTACTAAATGTACCTTACCCACAGTGCATTTGTATACTAAATGTACCTTACCCACAGTGCATTTGTATACTAAATGTACCTTACCCACAGTGCATTTGTATACTAAATGTACCTTACCCACAGTGCATGTACCTTACCCACAGTGCATGTACCTTACCCACAGTGCATTTGTATACTAAATGTATATAACCCTTGAGGATTATGCCACGTTTTGACAGTTTATTCTAACTATTATCAGACAATTGTATACAGCTTTGGAAGGATCTGTGAGAACTCTAAGGGTAAAACAATCGCAATTAACCCACTATTAGGGTAAAACAATCTTAATTAACCCTCTGAATTCCATATACCTTTCCTAATCTAAATAAAATCGTCTAATACTAGCCATGACACAGAAAAGAAATGCGTCTTCCTATCTTGAAAGCGTTAATTAAAGTCTAGTATTTGTTTTGTGATTAATATTTGCTTCAATTTCAAGCACAAATTGATTCACCGTGTACTAATTGGCTAGCCTTCCCTGTATAAGGAGATGTATCTAGGTAAACATCTTACCTTTTCCGTAACCCCCGTATATGATAAACAGATATGTTGATTATTGTAATTAGGAGAGAGAGTGTGCGTGCGTATGTGTGAGTGATTGAGAGAGAGAGATAGATAGAGAGAGAGAGAGAGATAGTGAGAGAGAGAAGCGCTAGATGAAGTCATTTTATTTTACGGGTACTGTTACAATATCTCTTCAATATGGACCACATAGACTGTAACTAAATTGGTACACATAATCACAGTAAAAATTGTGTTGTTTAATGTTGGGGGTATTTTATGTCCACGCTATTATACAAATGTGCCTTCCTTGATATTAGCGTTTACTTAAATGAATGTAATGTTAGTGAAGTTTTCTATAATGTGCTCAATGAATGTTTTTACAATTATTACCAATTGTGTTATCCTCTATTTCTATGTAATAAGCAAATAAACACAGATGCTCATACCACTCTTGTTATGCGGCGTTGTAATCCAACCCGCTTAATTATTCATTCTATAAAGTTCCTTATTTCGGATACTTAGAATCAAATCCTGCTCGACAGGAACACAACTAGCAATCTATATTATCTATATAATATATTCGATTGTCTGTCTGTCTGTCTGTGTGTTCTTAATAGGCGGCCGCAGTTTTGGACCTGGGGAGCTGAAACTTTGCATGTGGGTGTCAATTGACCTGGGTCAGGTGATAGAGGCGGCGAGGCCCCGATCGGAGGTCGTTTCGAGGCCGAAATTGATTTTTGTTTTTTAAACAAATGAAAAAAATGGCCGTTTGGGGCAGAAGGAGGCCTCCGATCGAAAAGGTGTATGAAACGAAAGTTGTTCGCAGCCCCCCAAAATGGGGGTACGGATGAGGTCAGATCCAAAATTGGAGGTCATTTAGCGGCCGAAATCAAGGTCGCCGTTTAACCTAACAAGTGCGCATGGGGGTAATTAGACACCTCTCCCTGTGCGCATGTATTTGAGGTGTTTCCGTCACTAAAATATTCATTGTACCATTAATAGCATTAATACTTATCCATATGTGCCTATTATGGGTTGATTATAAAGGTATTAACCTGAAACAACAATAAAACAAGTGAAAACAGCGTTTGGATGGTCAAAATCGGAGATATAGCCAGCGAGTTGTATAATGTATGGGTGAGGCAAGCTGCTTTCCCGCCAATTTTCCCCAAGGCCACTGAGACACAGTCGATCGATACTCTCTCTCTCTCTCTTGCACTCGCTTGCCATCAGTGATGACAATGCCCTGCTTGCAACTCGCTAATGTTAGCACGAAAATATACCTCAGAATAAGGGAATAACAGGGAAAATAGGTGATAACTGAAGGAGAGGAGGAAAGTGGGGAAGGAGGGGAGGTAGAGGACTGAGATTTTGCATGGCCCAGGCGCCCAAAAAAAAATAAAAAAATAAAAAAATAAAAATAAAAAAAATATTTGTTTTTCGAAGTCAAAAGTTGATTTTTTTTTTCTCTGACTCTTAAGAGTCTTCCCGCAGTCCGCCGGGGGAACTCTTAAGAGTCTCCCCGCAGTTCCCGGGTTAATGAGGCACAGGGAGGTCGAGGCCGGTGATTATAGTAGTACTGGTAGTAGTGATGATGATGGTGATTATGGTAGTAGAATTTAAACCCGGGCAACGCCGGGTACCCCTGCTAGTAACAATAATATTTCTAAGTTACTCAATCACGCTCCAAATGCAATAAACACACGGGATAATTACACTAGTTTATTATTATGAACACATAGGTACAGGTCAATGGGACATCCGGATCTCAACTATAGAGTATGAGTCCAATGTGTAATCAATGTGACTTGGAAAGAGTTAAATAGATTTTAATCCTTCATGAATAATTATTGTTATGCCAGGTTGATATCCAACAGGCTTCAGTATTATCTATTATCAATCCGGGTTTCGGATATTTAGATTTGGAATATTGCTCGACAGGGACACATCGAGGGCAGTAGATATGATAATTATATATTCAATCAGGCAACAAGAAACACAATAAACACACAAGGTAATTTACACTCTTATTTATTCACAGACATATAGTAAGATTGTGTTAATACTGTACTCGACTATTATATCGAAAATAGGGAGTAAGCAATAAATAGTGGTGGAGAGAGGTTTTTTTTTTTTTTATTTTTTTTTTTTTTTTTTTTTTTTTTTAAGAGACAATGAACGGAGGAAGGAAAAACACAGATAAAACAAAAAGGTCCATGTGCCTAAAGGCATCCTCCATTCATAAAATGTTTGTAACAACTGGATTTAAACATTTGTAGATTGTAAGTTTGTGGAAAGCAATTCGAGGGAAGTGAATTCCAAAGAGTAGTAGCTCTGGGGATAAATGAATTCTGATAAGCAGAAGTTCTGCATTGTGGAGGAGAAAGTGTAAATTCATGGGCGCTCTCAGCTGCCCTAGTTCTACGGGGAAAGATGTGGAGAGGCGGCACAATTGAAGCAAGTTCCTCGGAACAATTGCTGTGAAAATATCTGTAGAATAATGCAAGGGATGCAACGTTTCTTCGTATGGATAATGTAGGAAGGTCCTGTGTGATTGCAGGGTTATTGATTAATCTAATAGCTTTATTTTGAATTTTGTCCAACTGCCTCAATGCAACCACTCCACTTCCACCCCACAGAGGTGAACAGTAATCCATCTGAGAACGCACATGACTTTTATATATCACGGCCAACTGCTCGTCAGTGAAGAATTCTCGAACTCTGTACAGGAGTCCCAGTTTTTTAGAGGCATTCTTAGCAATGCTTCTAACATAATGTGTCCAGCTCAAGGTAGTAGTTAATGTTACACCGAGAATGTCAATACTAGGGGAAGTGGGAATATTTACATCATTAAAAAATATATGGGAGTCAGTGAGATTCTGTCGGTTAGAAAATTGAATGTACTTGGTTTTCTGTGCATTAAAGGAAACTAGGTTCTTTCGTCCCCATCCATTAATTCTAGAAAGGTCCTGGTTCAGAGAAATTGCAGTGTTTATTTTTGAATTTATAAGATCGGGTTGGGTGAAAGAATTGGTAAATGTGAAGGAACTGTGGAGTGTTGAGTCATCTGCGTAGGAATGTATTGGATTATGAGTGGTAGATATGAGATCATTGATATGAATGAGGAACAGAATTGAGGCCAAAACTGATCCCTGGGGAACACCAGCATTTATTGAGTGAAATTGAGAATAAAGGCCATCTACCATTACACGTATTTTTCTGTTATGAAGATAAGAAGAAATTAGTGGAACTAATGATGCAAGGCCGTAGTGTGACATCTTCGACAATAAGGATTGATGCCAGACTCTATCAAATGCCTTTGTTATATCCAGTGCTATTGTATGTGTTAATTAAGTTGGCTCTCTAATGAGGTTTCTAGTTACTTACACAGAAATAAAGAAATTAAAATACGCATGGTATAACAGATACATATATACACAGGGTAAGAATCGTTGATAATAATACCTATGTGAGTCAAACGTCTAACGCAAAGTATTCTGACTATGATACGATAGACTGTGAAACGTATCATTCACTGCGCGGGGCGAATGCGTGGCGGGGTAGTAGGAAGCCAGGCCACGCTCAGGTGAGAGTTCAAAGATGCCGCCCTGAGGGGTATAGCTCGAGTGGACTGCGGTCACGTGGAATATCAATATGTTTATATGCGATGTTAAATTAGGGACTAAAGTGAGGTGGATAATCTAATGCTGGGGAGCAAGATAAGTTAAATTTGGATTTACCTATATAAGAATTTATGCGAATAATCTCCCACACGAGACACAAATAATATCTTCGATCAAATATGAGGTCAAATCACACGGATTGAGGAATTCAGATACATACACAATTAAAGCGACTGAATTATAATGGATAACACAATGTAATAGGCTGGAACAAATTAACTAAGTAATTAATGAACGCAGATAAAAATAGCGTTAATAAATAGCTTAATAAGAATAGCTATCTGGAATGGCATACACAACAAAGCTGTACTGGTCAAATACCAAACTTGGCATGAAAGGAGTTCTGAATATATTAACAAATTCCTAGGATAACGCAGAACTATTGTAGCGTTGTATAACTTGTATTATAACTTAAATCTGGTTAAAATAAATGTATTACTGAATCAAGTAATAAAAGGTAAATCAATAGCCCAAAACGTAGGCGAACTTCATATAAGAATAAACAAACGGAATTCCTAGATTCGTGTGGAAAGAATTATATGATCCGAATAACGTATATTATCAGATTATTCACAAGAAAATATAGAGTAGATAACTTGTTAACGAATAATTACTAGTTCAACGAAAAGGGTTCTTGACTTTCGAAATAAGGAAAATAATATTATAAATATCTCTGGATGGTAATTAAGTGGATAAAAGAATACTAAAATTGGGCGTAGATTCTAGGTAGATAGAAGATTTAGGAAGGGATTTAGTTCACGTAATACACGTTGACTTCAACTTAGTTACACAAAGAATAATAAACACATACAAGGAAAATCTGAGAGTAATCCGACTAATTAACACGTCAGCCAGAGTGGACAGAAGGGTGCTGAGCTGGTATGGTCATGTTGAACGAATGGGAGATGAAAGGCTTACAAAGAGAATATGTGAGTCAGGTACAAGGGGAGATAGAAGGGCAGGAAGACCCCCATCGAGATGGAGAGACTGTGTAAGAAAGGCTTTGGATGATAGAGGAATGACTATAGATCAGGCAGGGGAAGTGGTGGTGGACAGGAGTGAATGGAGAATGCTTGTGAATAGTTGAGTGAACACGTGGTCATTTGGAGTAAGGGGTCGGGCGCAAGTTGGACTAGATAATAGTCCATCAGGCGCCTGGCCCGGGGAGACGATTAATATGAAGGGTGTGCCTGGAAGTGTGGTGGGAGGGCTTGTGGCTTTGGCTCCGCTGCATGTCTGCCTGCCGAGATCGGAACCTCTCCGGGTGGTCAGGGGCCGGGGGAGTGCTGGAGCGACCTTGGTAACCCTGGTCTCTGGGTCTTCTCCTGGGTGACCTGGATGTGTGAGAGTTTGTGTTTTTTATCTGTGTTTATTTTTTGTTTTATGTTGTTTTTGTGTTTTCCCTGATTTTGCTCTGTCTTGAGTCGGCTACCCCCAAAATGGGGATTGGGCCTGAGCATATAGATAGATAGATAGATAGAATATATGAATATGAAGTGTGGTTATTTTAATTTTCTGAAGGATTAACACAGATTAATATGACAATATCTTTTACTTCATAAATCACTGTACGGATCAAAATTTAATATTTTACACGGGTAGCAAAGATTCACGATAGATCTTGGGCACAGATCTAGAGTTAATTATAAATGGAATACTCGCATATTTTACCTTACCTTCACAACAAATAGCCACAACTTAATACACTCAGAGACACTTAGGGTAATGGGTAGAGGGAGCCTTGAGCGAGAATCTGGTCGACTTGGATTCGTGGTTCTGCAGGGCTGGACGTGAGGGGGAACTGCCTCTCTCCCAGGTACAGGTAAAGGTGGTTCCGGACTGGACGTCAGGTGAAGCGGTGATACCAATGTGTTGACCCACCACCGGTTTTACCAGTGGAGGGATACAATCGTATTTGCTTAATTTCCTTCAGTTATAGTCAGGCATTATTTGGTTTATTTTGAGTGTTCAATTTGGTGTATTTCAATTTCATAGGGACATGTGGATATCGTTGTTTTTGGCTATGGTGAAGGTAATTCTTAATCTAAAAATACATGGTAGTTGTTTATTTATATATATGGAGATTCTTAATCTCTTGATATTGGTCCCCTATTTTTAGAGGGCATTATGGTGACGTAATGGATGATTTCCTGTCCATCGTGGTATCTGGTTTTTCTTACTCTGCAGGCCATATGTTTCTTACTTGTCACTTCTTCTACATTATTCCCAGTCTTCCAGGGAAGTACTATAGGGGGGGTACTGAGATTCACGCTTGTACCGATAATGGAAAGGTTCTTGGTGCTCAACTTGCATAAATAGTTCTTCACTGTACTGCAAGTCAGGTTGGAACTGATCATATGCCCTGGGCAGAGGTTTCGGCCTCTGCCATTGGAGGAGCTGGGGCCCCTGTGAGTGGCCAGGGCTCGAATTCCTTTTTCGGGCAGACTGACCTATTTCCCCGGAATTTAGAGTATGGGCAGATCCGGGAAAAGGGGTAGACTTGCTTATCCCGGCAGGAATTAAAGCCTGAGAAGCTGGTCGGGTCTTTTTTGCTCTCGTCCTCTCCAGCTGTTCTCGTCTTTTCTTTTTGCTGTTCTGGATGACTGCTATTCTGGTGTTGGTCTGGGGGTGGCTGCTCAATCCCGTCATCTCAATTATGTCACTTACAAAGCATCAAACATGAAATATACAGTTATATAAGATTAACACATAATATATGATGACAATACATATACGGGTCAAGTGTATATCGAGAGGAATAATAATTAACTATATATGTGGGTAGCTGAGATCATCTACTCACGTACACACAGGTATGCGTGGCTCGAAATACAAATAGGTCACCAGGCTAGGTCGGCGGTCAAAGATGCCACGTGAGAGGTTTAGGTCAAAAGTACTGCAGTCAGGCGGAATAAATATTTGATTTAGTGCAACGTTAAATTAGTAACAAAAGATATGAACTTAGCTATACTTTTGATGGTATGGTAATTAAATTTACAATTTAACTATAAATGAATAATTGTGAATAATCTCTCACATGATACACGAAAAATAAATTCAATCGTAAATGAGCTATAATCACACTCAATGAGGAACTCAGATTCAACAAATATGTATTGAATAAATATAGCGGAATATTAGCTATAGAAACAGTAAGTTTGAATGAATTAACAAACTACTATAAATAAATCAGACACAGAATGAAGTAATGACAGATAATTAGCCGAAACGAGGGCCCATGCAGGAGTTTGAATGAATTAACAAACTACTGTAAGTAAAATAAACTCGCAGAACCAAGTAGCGACTTGAATAGCCAGAATGAAGGCTGATGCAGTAAGTTTGAATGAATTAACAAACTACTGGAGTAAAATAAGTACGCAGAACAAAGTAGCGATTTAGAATGACCCGAATACAGGTTGATAAAGTATAAAGTACTATTAAGACAGAACTACGTAGTGTTCGATAAATAGCCGAAATAAGGGCTGACGAATACAGGAATGCGTAATCGGAATTTCTAGTTTGCTTGCGAAATAATATCATTAACCGGGTAACATAATTGATTGGATTATTCACAAGAAATAAAATAGATTAGAAATCTTAAACATAGAGTAATTCAATCTCAACGGAATGGGTCTCACTTTTAATGTGGGCGACTTGTTACTCTAAGTGATCTCCTATGAAAATCTGATGTAGCACTGTCCTGAGTTTGAGTTTAAGTTTAAGGAAGGAAAATTGCTCTCGTTACACACTTCACTTCGAACTTGGACACTCAAACAATAATAACACAACTGAATAAAATCTGTGATCGTTCCCTAACTATTACGTATAGTATTGAATATGTAACGTAAGTAAAAAAATAGGTATAATGTTAATCTGGACGTAAAGTAATTAAATCACAAATAATATATAAATAATTCAACTGCACAAATAGAAGTTACATTCTCGTACTACGTGAACAAGTGGGGAAAAGGAGAGTCCGGAAAAAGGCCTCTAAACAAAAGTTAATATGAACACTCGCATATTTTACATTACCTTCACAATACTGTAATTCCCCAAACATAGTAACACAGAGACACTTAGGGTATGGGTGGTGAGAAGTAATATCCATGAGAGGGGATCTGGACGACGTAGGACTCGTAGTTCCTCTTTCGGCTGGACACCAAAGGGAATTGCCTCTCAAACACAACTAGAGATGGTCACTTCTAGTTCTTCTAACACACTTCTGGGTCGCCACACTCATTGAACTTATTGGATAAAAAACACCATCTGAGGAAGAGCACTTTATTCCTCAGATGGTGTTTTTTATCCATTCTGTCTACTTTTCAAGTACCACTCAACATTGAACTTATTATAGGGAGAATGGCTAGCCCTTGTGACGCCTCCCGGCGCTAGCAGAATGGTTGCGTGGGGCATTGCAGCTCGCTGGCGCTCGCCAGGATGGGGGGATGGGCTACAGTTGTCCTAGAATGATCTGCTTTAGGTTATTAGTGTCGTGTTGCCACAGACAGTCTAGAAATGGTCTTTGTTTTGGTCTGTGACCGCGCCTTGTATTTTATATTCTCTATAATATAAATGTTGCTTGTGTGAGAGGCGAGCGAGAGAGGGTGACGGGGTACACCTGGCAGTGGGGCGAGCTATCACACGGCCCGCTTGGGCGCTGACGGCGTTGGCGGCCGGGTGGTCAACTAGTCCCTGCTCATCGCGGCCTCGTGTTTTTTACCAGCTCAGAGCTGGCCTGACACGCGTATCGTCTACATCCTTTGCAATTCTGTCCCCCATACTCGCCACTTTGCATACTATTTCTCTCTCTCGACTTCTCCTTTCTCATTCTCTAATCTTTATTAAACTCAACATCCCTTCTTGTTTCAGCATAGACGTTCACCGTCGGCCAGTCGTATTGTACGCGAAGCTCTCAGATATTTCTATGTATTAGGCTTTAATGAGGTTTGGAGAGACGGACTTTTCCGTGTGTGTCCTCTCGGGAAGGTTGTAGACCGGTATATGTCTCCCTGGCAGGGTGTTGAGTGATTCTACTTAGTTATTTAAAGCTAGACTGGGGGTAAGGTTACTGTGTCGTTGTCTCCGATGTGTGCAGTGTTAGCTAAGCCCTGCACGACATCGACAGGTACTGTGGGAGCCTAGGTTGTCTTCGGGTGGGTTTACTTTGCGAGCACAGCACTGTGGTGTGAGAGGGCCATAGCCAATCCCTCACAACATAGTGCTGCCTCTTTGTGTTGACTTCTGAGGGATCGCCAGGATAGAACTAGGTACTAGAGACCTAGATTTATCAAGAGAGCATCCCCGTCATATAACGTAATCTTCATTATACCACCTTCGGACAACGTTAGGCTACGAGCCGCATGCTCACCCATTGTTGCCCTGCCTTGATACCCCAGCTAGACTTTATTAACCGAGCAGACACTGGTTAGAGATAAGCTCCATTATTATATGTATGCCACATTATTATTCACTGCACTTTTGAGCCGAAGTTGTTGTTGAGTTGCACAACCCTAGTAGGCTGTTGCGTTGTGTCACGAAGCATTTCTTTAGTTGTCGAGCATTACTACCTTTGCGCAGTCTTTATTATTCGCCTGCCTATTATTACTATATGTCCTAGTATTTATTGTGACCCGTATTCTGCATTATAATTGTTCAAGATTCTTTACGAACATCTTCCCAGCATCAGACTTATTTCAGAAGTTTCCAGTTGATGTTGCAGGACTAGCATTGCACTTTCTTTAATACAGGAGTGCCAGTTATATGAGTATCTACCGTAACGTTAATTAATCACGTTAACTATCTTTTCTTTGTGTAACCTAATCGAGTAATCTTTTACTGTTTGAGAATAGGCTGTTTCATCGAGCGTCAGCCTAGTGTGTGTGCACCAGTTACCGAGTCATAGGATACCTCGTTGTCCAGGCACGACTCAGGGCGGTAATGGTGTTTTGGTTTCCAGTGTTTAAGGCAGGGGTTGGATCTAGTGTTACCGTTGTTGCATTTTGCCATTATCTAGTCCAATGTTGAAGAGCCCTGTGTCTTTGAGAACCTGGATCGTAACACCCTATTTGGAAGTAACTCCGACACACACGGTAATATACCCACTAAAAGCTAATGCTAGTGGAAGGTATTTCCTTGTGTTTGCCTGTCGATCATATATTTCTGTCAGGCTATATTTGGATGATAATTTGAGTCTAATATAATTCATTTCGGAATCGTAAGGACATTGGGATTTCGATCTTTTAATTATTGTGAAGTTAATAATTGCCTTAAAATTATAACAATCATAGGAATACATGGATATAGTTATGCTTTATTTCTTAAGATTACACTCATATCTTAGAAAGCTTGCATGGTTGCAGGATAAATGTTTTACATGAATTCGTATTTTCCCTGATTTTCCATGTTGCATGAAAGGCTTATGTTACTCTTTATTTATCAGCTATTGTGAATATAGTTGATTCTCTGCACTGTAGAGGTGATTCTTTTGGTCCCATCTGTTGAAATATGACATTGGATGTTCATGAGGTATTAGCATAAGTTCTGCCTCATTATAATTCAAGTCAGGTTCCTGGGGTGGGTACGCCTTTTTCACGTATCCTGGATCCTGTAATTGGTCAGGGAAGGACCCCAGTGATTGTCCCGGAAACAGGTTACGCTCGGTAAGTGGCCCTGCATCTCCTGTAGGTCCCGGTAGGTGGCATTGGCATCGGTGCGTTGTTTGCTGGTCCCACGGAGAACGTGGATAATGTATGCCGGACTGCGCTATTTCTTTCTCGGTCCGGATATGTGCCCTTCGCTTCGTTCTTTTCTTTTCCTTGATGTTTGCTATCCTGGCTCTGGTTGGTTGAGTCTCTTCTTGGTTTATGAGTGTATCTGAGGGGGTTGCTAAATTGGTTGCATGCAACCCGGTCATCTCAACTCTCTTTGTATAATGTGCTCAATTGTAATCAAAATGGACTCATTTAATGTGTTTCATTAGGTCACATGCGCAATGGTTTCAAAATATGGTTGAGTATGCTCATTTTGGGTACCATTTGTATAGTAAAACAATATTTACAGTACTCGTATACCAATTGTTCCCAAGATGATGATCCTCCCTGAAGGAGAGGTTTTTAGTTTGCTTTGTAGATCTCTATTCATAAGTGAATTTGATAATACAAGGGATAATACTTATTACGTAATAGATGGCCATGGGAAATTATATTGAAATATCTACGACAATTTTAGAAACATGGTACCGATATCTTCATAACTCGAGAAATGTAAATGGAATATATACGAAATTATTTTGATTAAGATCTATGACAGAAGAAAAAGGTAGTTTACGCACATAACGGATATACAGTAGATAAACATAGAACATCACAGATAATTGTAAATGGTATGTGGTAATTATTTTTAGTAAGGAAACTAGATTGTACTGTACATACGTCAGATGAAATATGAAAATTATTTGACCAACGAAACTGAAGTAGTTTAGAAATTTAACAGTTTACATTTAGAAATGGAGTAATACTTATTAATCGATACAAGAAGAAACTTAGTATTTTTACATTATTTTAACAAATCATTGTCGATTTGTTTGGTGTGTCGTATTTTTTAATATGAACTATTGTATATTGATTTATTCTATTGTATATGTATATTATGCATTATTATTTTTTCAATAAAAATAATTTAGAAAAATTATGCCACCAACTAACTAATCAACTACCCAATGTTTCCTTTATTTAACCATGTATTCTTTGATTGTTTTTTTTGTGTTTCACTAACACGGTTCTTCATTATTTGTATGTACGTTCAGTGGAAGCAAGTATTTAGGTGAAGGCGTGTACACATTACACTTAGGAATATATATATATATATAAACATTAACACCACTCTCATATAGGTTTAATTAATATACTTGGAGTGGATATAATAATGTCACATCCAACTTAGTACAAAGGAGTACAAAGGAAATCAAGCAACAACAGATCTAGTGACCCTTCTAGGTTGCTTGTCCTCCAAAACACTGAGGATCAAGTGTCCAAACAGTGGTTTAGAGTGGGTAAGGGAACATTGGAAAGGGAATTACTGCCCTGGAACTAATGTCCGTGGCAGGATTAGGAAGTTAGTAGGGGACAGATGGGTTAGTAACTGAGGGGGGGATAAAATAAAGTTATTCATTTACAAACGCAGTCAGTCGCGGGTTTGATGCGAGATATTTGTCTAGGCGGAGTTTAAATGAATCAACGGTGATACAGTCTATAACGTTTCGGGGAAGCCCATTCCACAAGTTGACAACTCGATTGAAGAAGAAATTCTTAGATTCGTGTGAGTTAAAAGATTTACCAATAATTTTGCAACCGTTTCCCCGCGTGTAATTAGATTGGTCGATAGTGAAGTACTTACTAGAGTTCATATTGTCGATGCCTTTGATGATTTTGAACACTTGAATTAAGTCACCTCTTAATCTGCGCTGGGTTAAAGGAAATAGATTTAATTCTCTAAGACGCTCTTCGTATGGTTTGTTCTTTAATCTAGGTATAATTTTGGTAACTCTACGTTGAACTCGTTATAGCTTGTTTATATCTTTTTGGTAATAAGGGCACCAGGATTGAACGCAGTATTCCAGAAGAGGGCGGACTAAGGAATTGTAAAGGGTTAGGATAACTTCTTTGGATTTATGCTCAAATTACCTGCCTATAGTGTACTTAGAAGGCAACTGTACACTCCCTCTTTGCTCAGAGGTTGTTTTAAAGTCGAAGCCGGCTCTTATATCCCTTGTGTCTAGCCCACACAAGCAATCTTAGGTCACGTTGCATTAGGTCACATGGACAAAAGTAACCATGGTAGGGAGATTGTAGGCACCAATCGAGCTGGGCAGTACCCAGGGAGGCCACATAGGCATATGATAAGTAGTTGCTGGAACTCCTGTTTCATTTGCCTGGCTGCCCCGACTTTTCTGTTTGTGCCTCACCTAAACAGAGAGTAATCTAGCTTACTCTCACAAACACCTCCTCCTCCTATTCATTTAACGACACTTAACAAGCACAGTACACTTCTTTCCAACACTCCTAAGTTACCTCTAATGGACCTTGATTTTCATTATCTATCACTCTTTCAAAAAACAAAAAAGCGTGATCATTGAGGTTTGGGATGGTTGGTAGATATCAGACACACTTGGGTGCCGGTTGCCATGGTGCCAAGACAATCATAGTTCTATTCTTGATACTTAGGAAGATAGACTCTAAAGATATATATACAAATAGTTCCTGTAATTCATATTGTTCTAGTACATCAAGATCGTTCCTGTATTCAAAATTATCATATCAAGATTTGTTCCTGAATGAATATCCTGGCTGGTTTATCCTGATAATAATATTTCACTACCTATAAATATTTATGTACAAGTATTCAAGGTAAAAAGATGGTGGCGGCGAAATAATATATCTACCAGAATATCTACCAGAGTCTACAATCAACCAACTCTACTACAATCTACTACATCTACTATCAATAACCCTCACCCTCCTCTCCAGTACCAATTATTAAGAGGGTTATTACACATTCAGTACCGGCGACGTCTTTTCATTTTATTCTAGCTACATTTATACCATTTTATGAAGCTTAAGAAGGATATATGGAAGCTGTAATGATTAATTGAGATAGTCAGTAGCCTTTTCATTAGTTGACATCCTTCCTAAGCTGAGTATAATCGTCTAATAATGATCAGAATATAATTAAAAGGACGTCATCGGTACAATATGGGTTAAGGAGGGTTATTAATAGTTTGGATTTGGTTGTGTTAAATTGGGATGGATTTGGTTAGGTTGAATTAGATGGTGCTGGATTATGTTGGGTTGTGTGTTTTGGGTTGGGTTAAGTTACGTTGAACTGTGATAACTTAAGGGGACGTTATTTTATTTATGCATTTATTTTATATTATTACCGGTGTATATATTATTACCGGTGTATATATTATTACCGGTGTATATATTATTACCGGTGTATATATTATTACCGGTGTATATATTATTACCGGTATATTATTACCGGTGTATATATTGGTTTATATTATTACCGGTGTATATATTATTACCGGTGTATATATTATTACCGGTGTATATATTATTACCGGTGTATATATTATTACCGGTGTATATATTGGTTTATATTATTACCGGTGTATATATTGGTTTATATTATTACCGGTGTATATATTGGTTTACATTATTACCGGTGTATATATTGGTTTATATTATTACCGGTGTATATATTGGTTTATATTATTACCGGTGTATATATTGGTTTAAATTTGCGTGTATATATATATTATCGTGTATATTTTTCCATTACCGGTAGAATATATTATTACAGCCGGATATTTAAATTACTCGCTATCGCTCGCCAGGAATATGTTATAAATGCACGAATGGTCTTAATTGACAGAAATGTATAGTATTAACATTTGAAAACTATTACATGATTATATTATTACTAAACAGAAGTACAAGGTTATATATTAATGGTGTAACATGAAGTACAATATTACAAAACTAATGGTAAACATGAAGTACAAGAGGGTTACCGGGTAATATTATTACGGTTATAATGGTATATTACCGGGGTACTAATACTAAACATGTGTACAAGAGGGTTACAAAACTAATGGGACTAAACATGAAGTACAAGAGGGTTACAAACTAATGGGACTATGTAGTACAAGACCCTAATGGGACTAAAAATAAGTACAAGGGGGTTCCTAATGGGACTATGAAGTACAAGAGTTACAAAACTAATGGGACTAAACATAAAGTACAAGGGGGTTACAAAACTAATGGGACTAAACATGAAGTACAAGAGGGTTACAAAACTAATGGGACTAAACATGAAGTACAAGGGGGTTACAAAACTAATGGGACTAAACATGAAGTACAAGGGGGTTACAAAACTAATGGGACTAAACATGTAGTACAAGGGGGTTACAAAACTAATGGGACTAAACATGTAGTACAAGAGGGTTACAAAACTAATGGGACTAAACATGAAGTACAAGGGGGTTACAAAACTAATGGGACTAAACATGAAGTACAAGGGGGTTACAAAACTAATGGGGCTAAACATGTAGTACAAGGGGGTTACAAAACTAATGGGGCTAAACATGTAGTACAAGGGGGTTACAAAACTAATGGGACTAAACATGAAGTACAAGGGGGTTACAAAACTAATGGGGCTAAACATGTAGTACAAGGGGGTTACAAAACTAATGGGGCTAAACATGTAGTACAAGGGGGTTTACAAAACTAATGGGGCTAAACATGTAGTACAAGGGGGTTACAAAACTAATGGGACTAAACATGAAGTACAAGGGGGTTACAAAACTAATGGGGCTAAACATGTAGTACAAGGGGGTTACAAAACTAATGGGGCTAAACATGTAGTACAAGGGGGTTACAAAACTAATGGGGCTAAACATGTAGTACAAGGGGGTTACAAAACTAATGGGACTAAACATGAAGTACAAGGGGGTTACAAAACTAATGGGGCTAAACATGTAGTACAAGGGGGTTACAAAACTAATGGGGCTAAACATGTAGTACAAGGGGGTTACAAAACTAATGGGGCTAAACATGTAGTACAAGGGGGTTACAAAACTAATGGGGCTAAACATGTAGTACAAGGGGGTTACAAAAAATCCAAATACTTCCCCTTTAATTGGGATGGATCTGGTTAGGTTGGACTGTGTGGTGATAGGTTATACTGACTCCTATGATTCATTAATATAATTCCCAATATCTATAGCCTAATATATAATATATACCAGAGAAAGAGTGTATACCTAGCATTAAATTAGATTATATAATTAGTTATCGAGAATGTGTTAGAAATAAGTCCCTATATTGTGCTATAGTATGGGTAGCTACATATCTGTTTGTTGTTCTGTGTGTCTTTATGCCAGGAAGAACGAGTGTCTGTGTGTGTGTTTTTTTTTTTTTTTTTTTTTTTTTTTTTCTGTGTGTGGGGGGGGGGGGGGGAATTAGATCGCGTGCCGCTTTAGTGTGTGTGCGTATAATTATTGTTGTTGATTTTAAGTGAATACTGTATATGCGTGTCCTGTGCTGTGCACCGTGTGGGTGTGTGTGTGCATGCTAGACTGTGTATGTGTATGTGTGTCTGGTATTCATGTGAGTGCTGATAAATTCACCTACTGTAGACTGGGTTTATCTGCTGACTATATGCTGATACTAACAAACACAGTGGCTGATACTGACTTATTGTTGTGCTGAGTCTATTATTGACATATCATTAACTGAGAGAGTCGTTGTATGCATATGTGTATGTGTGTGTGTGTGTGTGTGTGTGTGTGTGTGTGTGTTTATGTTCATGGCTGCTTGTGTGCATTTTAGTATAAATATTATGAGTGTTGAGGATTGAGGGTGTTGCTCCGACAGAGAAGGTCACCCTCTCCCATGATGTGATTCCCAGGGTGCCCTCAACGCTCTTCATCCTTCACTCACACACATTGCTCGGGAGATAGATAGATAAAGTGAGTGAGAGAGCGAGATTAATAATATGCCATATAACTCTGTAGACAAGGCATTTAAGCTTCTGATATAATTATGTAATAATTTATTTTTAGAGTATTATATATATATACAGCATGTATATATATACTGTATATATATATATATATATATATATATATATATATATATATATATATATATATATATATATATATATATATATATATATATATATATATACATTATATATATACTATATATATATATATATATATATATATATATATATATATATATATATATATATATACATTATATATATATACTGTATATATATATATATATATATATATATATATATATATATATATATATATATATATTGTTACGTATCTTGATCCTCAAGTGGTTAACTTGATGAATCTAGATAGCACAGAGATATATATTAAGGTATCAGTCAGCTGCAGGCAAAACAAAAGTAAAATCTAATAAAATAATGTCCTGTTGTTGCTTCCTTTCCTTTTGGATCTTAGGACTTAGTATCCTTTATTGACTGATACTCTTTAATTATGAAAAATACTGAAACTAATTAAAGTCATGTAGTATTTATAAAGAATTATTATTTAACCGAAGCTTAGTAGGCTATGGTTATGAACCGAATAAGTTATAGCTAAAGAAGGACTTAATTTTATAAAAAGTCTTGAAAGATAAATATTAAAGTAAGAATATTTCTGTCTCTTACCCTTATTGAAATGAATAGATAGTTTTATGATATGTCCTTTTATTTATATTTAATGTAATTATTCTTGGTTCTTGTCTTACGTATTATATTATTATTATCATCAGGATTTATATCAAAGTCACATAAAAAGTTAGATATATATTTAATAATTAGTTAAATGTATTTCTTAACCACGTAACATTGAGGTTTGATTATGAGTAAATAAAGTTACAGGATCGTTTCATAGATTCGATTCAGGTCTCACT
This sequence comes from Paralithodes platypus, assembly GCA_032716605.1. Classification (NCBI taxonomy): domain Eukaryota; kingdom Metazoa; phylum Arthropoda; class Malacostraca; order Decapoda; family Lithodidae; genus Paralithodes; species Paralithodes platypus. The sequence goes on from CM064547.1 coordinate 31,525,032, forward strand.
CAAATAATATGAAAGCAAAAATAATATTTTGAAGCTAAAAGAATTTTCTTCAGCTTAGGAAATCACTAGAAGTAATATTAACACAGCCATGTTAGTCTAAGGCGATATTACTAATATGAGACAATAGCATCACCGTACTACGCACCGTTAAGCAAATTGAAGCCCTCCGAATCATAAGGGGACCAACCACCATTTTCTTACTTCTGAGAAAATCAAGGTCAAAGTTTGGCAGTTCAAAATATGTGTAACTCTTTAACCCGGTAAGGTGCCCTCTTCATATTTTTACTGAAGGTAGCTGAAACACTACTCTTTCATCCCAGCATGTAAAAATAGGGGGTTCCACGTCTATATTTTTAGTAAAAACACCCAAACCAAAATTATCCCCTTTTCTGAATGGCCAAAATGGCCAAAATCTAACATTACCAGCACTTTGACCACGAGTTTTTTCTTTTAAAGATAATAATGCACTGATATTGGGTAGTGTACGTAATTGTCCATCATTCCCACCCACAAGCTTCCAATTTCCATACTCCAGGTAAGGCAGGTAAGTAGTTAATAATTAACAGGTAAGTACAAGGGTGTGGGAAAGTGAACGTACTTTTAACGTACGGGAGAGTGAGAGTATGGAGGGATTAACTGAGTGTCGTTTGGACCCCTTGTGTCATGTTACATTTTTCCCAGGATATTGGTGAGTGTTCCCGAAAGGCGAAAAAGTTACCTTAACGTCCAGGACTCTCACTCATACAGTTTTCGTCTTAAGGGTACCAAACGACTACCAGTGTGTAGGGGAGAAGTTGGGCTATGGCACCACGTGCTTGGCTTGGAAATTCAAAAAATGTCGGTTGGTCCCCTTATGATTCGGAGGGCTTCCAATGTAAGCTTAATTAAAAGAAAATGAAAGAACTCGTAAGTATTAATATAAAACAATAGTATTACTTTCATCATAACCCAATTACTTAAAGAGTTACTTTAGTCCACAAGTTAGTCAACTAAAATAGGTAAGTACATAATAATAGCGTTAACGTTAAATCCCAATCAAATAGTTACGTACATAATAATAGCGTTAACGTTAATTCGCAATCAAATAGTTAAGCACATAATAGTAGCGTTAACGTTAATTCCCAATCAAATAGTTAAGCACATAATAGTAGCGTTCACGTGAATTCCCAATCACATATCTCACTAACCAACATAACGTAAGTGTTTACACCGAACACACTTAACACACACTTATATAATCTGACTGACAGTCACAATCCCATTATAATACTTCACCCCGTCTTCCTCCAGCTGCAAGTTCACCTTCCCCAACTCCAAATGAGACTGATTTGAATGCCCACAACTCGGGTCTTATATACTAAACAATGATGGTGTAGGAACGAATCAGGAGGCGGGGGGTGGTGCCTGCTCCAATCATAGCTCCTCGAGTCGCTTAACAGGTGCCTGGTCCACTCACAGCTCCTGGCGTCGATCATACGTCATAGCATCGGTCATCGAGGTAGTTTGCAGGGTCCCCTATGACGCACGCAGGTGTGAAGGCTTGTTTGCAGGTATGCGGGCGAGCTGGTTTACCCACTCGCTCGTTGCTCGCTAGTCTGCTTCACCGTTTGGGTAGTGTGACTCCTTCAACTCTAATTCTAACTCTTAAATTAACATACAGGGCTCCGTATGTTAGAATATATATATATATATATATACTGTATATACTGTATATATATATATATATATATATATATATATATACATTATATATATACTGTATATATATATATATATATATATATATATATATATATATATTGTTACGTATCTTGATCCTCAAGGGGTTAACTTGATGAATCTAGATAGCACAGAGATATATATTAAGGTATCAGTCAGCTGAAGGCAAAACAAAAGTAAAATCTAATAAAAGTATTTCCTGTTGTTGCTTCCTTTCCTTTTGGATCTTAGGACTTAGTATCCTTTATTGACTGATACTCTTTAATTATGAAAAATACTGAAACTAATTAAAGTCATGTAGTATTTATAAAGAATGATTATTTAACCGAAGCTTAGTAGGCTATGGTTATGAACCGAAGAAGTTATATCTAAAGAAGGACTATTAATTCTATAAAAAGTCTTGAAAGATAAATATTAAAGTAAGAATATTTCTGTCTCTTACCCTTTTTGAAATGAATAGATAGTTTTCTTATATGTCCTTTTATTTATATTTAATGTAATTATTCTTGGTTCTTGTCTTACGTTAACAGTATTATATTATTATTATCATCAGGATTTATATCAAAGTCACATAAAAAGTTAGATATATATTTAATAATTAGTTAAATGTATTTCTTAACCACGTAACATTGAGGTTTGATTATGAGTAAATTTAGTTACAGGATCGCTTCATAGATTCGATTCAGGTCTCGCTCAAATAATATGAAAAGCAAAACAAATAATTTGAAGCTAAAAGAATTGTCTTCAGCTTAGGAAATCACTAGAAGTAATATTAACACGGCCATGTTAGTCTAAGGCGATATTACTAATATGAGACAATAGCATCACCGTACTAAGCACCGTTAAGCAATGTAAGCTTAATTAAAAGAAAATGAAAGAACTCGTAAGTATTAATATAAAACAATAGTATTACTTTCATCATAACCCAATTACTTAAAGAGTTGCTTAGGCCACAAGTTAGTCAACTAAAATAGTTAAGTACATAATAATAGCGTTAACGTTAATTCTCAATCAAATAGTTAAGTACATAAATAGTAGCGTTAACGTTAATTCGCAATCAAATAGTTAAGCACATAATAGTAGCGTTAACGTTAATTCCCAATCACATATCTCACTAACCAACATAACGTAAGTGTTTACACCGAACACACTTAACACACACTTATATAATCTGACTGACAGTCACAAACCCATTATAATACTTCACCCCGTCTTCCTCCAGCTGCAAGTTCACCTTTCCCAACTCCAAATGAGACTGATTTGAATGCCCACTACTCGGGTCTTATATACTAAACAATGATGGTGTAGGAACGAATCAGGAGGCGAGTGATGGTGCGCGCCCCTATCATAGCTCCTCGAGTTGCATAGCAGGTGCGTGGACCAATGGGGGCTCCTGGCGTCGATCATACGTCATAGCGTCGGGTCATCGAGGTAGTTTGCAGGGTCCCCTATGACGCACGCAGGTGTGAAGGCTTGTTTGCTGGTATGGGGGCGAGCTGGTTTCCCACTCGCTAGTTCGCTCGCTAGTCTGCTTCGCCGCTTGGGTAGTTTGACACTCCTTCAACTCTAATTCTAACTCTTAAATTAACATACAGGACTCCGTATGTCAGAATATATATATATATATATATATATATATATATATATATATATATATATATATATATATATATATATATATATATATATATATATATATATACAGTATATATAGTTATATACAGTATATATATAGTTATATACAGTATATACTTCGGAAATAGGCTTGTACGTAGGGAACCGGAGTGCAGGAAAAGTAATACCAAAGTAGATACGAACATCATGTTTATTAGTTTCATTATATATCCAAACGTGTCGGCAGTAGTTCATGCAATCATCAGTGGTCTAAAATTGACAGACCAAACACAAATTAGAATATGGGAGAGTCGAGGGATTTAAAAGTTTATTTAAGAACACACAATTATATATAATTAGAGTGGGGACGTAAGGGGAAGTAAGAATAGTTTCAAAAACTTTTGAGATGCAAGAAATTAGAGCAATTGGACGATAGTTGGAGGGTTGAGAAGGGCAAGAAGGGAAGACATTACAGGAGAGGCAGAGGCGAAAGAGTTTGCCTAAACAGGGAGTCAGCACGGAAGCACAGTTTTTTAGTACAACAGGAGGAACACCATCCGGACAGTACGCCTTCATAGTATTAAGCCCAGAGAGGGTAAAAAGCATATATTTTGAAGAGATTATGATATTAGGTATAAGAAAGAGAGAGGGGGGTGGAAAGGGAGGAATAGCATCAGAATTATCCAAGGTGGAGTTTCTAGCAAAAGTTTGGGCGAAGAGTTCAGCTTTGTCAAACGAAGAAGTGACGGTAGTGCCGTCAGAGTAGAAAAGGTGAAGGAAAGACGAAGAAGAAAAATTGTTGGAGACATTTTTTGGCAAGATGCCAGAAAAACATGGGAAGAGCTAAAGTTAGATGGTTCAGTGTATTTATTATTGATGAAGTACTGCTGGAGAGCCTCCCAGTCAGCAGCGCTAAAGTGCCACAAACGCCGCCGGCTGGGAGGCTCGGGTGGCCGTACTGGAGAGATAGGACAGTTGAATTAGATAAGTTTATGGTCAGAGAAACCCAAAGGAGAAAAAATATCGACAGTATAAGAGGAAGGGTTAGAAGTTAGAAACAAATCAAGAATGTTGGGCCGATCTCCGAAACGATCCAGAATACAGGTGGGTTTCTGAACCAACTGCTCTAGGTAATTTAGGATAGCAAAGATGTAGGCTTGTTCATCAGGTTGGTCAGTGGAAAAAAAGGAGAGGCCATTGGTGATGGTGAAGGTTGAAATCTCTTAAGATGGACATTTCTGAGAAAGGAGAAATGGATAGGATGTGTTGGATAGTCAAAGAATTTGGGAAAGTCAGTAGAGTTAGGTGAAAGATAGACAAGCACATAAGTATTTAGTATCATAATGGCAAGATAGTTTGAGCAATAAAGTGGAGATTTTTTATATATTATTATTAATAATATTAGTTATTATTTGTTTTGTCTTTCTTATTACCTATGTGAATGAGGGAGACAAAAGGCAGAGCTGCCTGTGACAAGTGCCTCCCCCAGAGTAGAAAGAGTGACAGGGCTAAAATCAGGAATGTTAATAAGTTTAAGGTTGTTTTTTATTTTGTATTTATTAATTTATTTATTTTTTGTGGCAGAAAGAAGTGTGGTGTGTTTGTTTAGTGTAGTGAAGTAGATAGCAGGAAGGAACATCGCATTCACCCAGTATATCATTCTGGAAGAAAAGTCGCAGCTGATAAGTTAAGGAAACCATACTGGCGATCTGAATGTAGGTTATGGGAAGACAAATGCTTAAGATATTTTGAATTACAAATAGTTTTTATAACTAGACGATGCAAGAAATTAGGGCAATTGAACGATAGTTGGAGGTTTGGGAATGGTCATTCTTATTTGGGACAGGTTGATTGAGAGCACACTTCCAGCAAGAAGGAGAGATTTTAGAAGAAACACAGAGATGAGAGAGTTTGGCAGGGAGTCAGCACAGAAGAACAGTTTTTGAGTACAACTTGAGGAATATAATCTGGTCTGTACGCCTGCCCAGAGAGGGCAGAAAGTACATCCTTAGAATATAAGGCATAAGTAAGAGAGACGGGGGTGTAGAGCTGGAGGAATAGCACCAAAATCATCCAAGATGGAGTTTTTAGCAAAAGACGTGGTACCACGGTAGTGCCATCAAAGTGGAAAAGAGGAGGGAAAGACGAGCAAGTAAAATTGTTGGCCAGGTTTTTGGCTAGATGCCAGAAAGCTTGGAAAGAGCTAGAGTTGGAAAGTTCAGAACATTTGTCCTTGATGAAAGAGTTTTTGGCGAGTTGAAGAACAGATTTGGCTTCATTCCAGGCAGAAACATAAAAAGTATGAGATTCTTGATTTTGAAGGCGACGGCACTATATGAAAGCTTCCTCCTTATTGAGGACAGCAGTAGAACAAGCGTGAGTAAACCAAGAATTTTGTGAGTTAGTTAGAGAGAAAGAAAGTGGAATGTATGCTTCCATGACCGAGAGGATGATCTCGGTATTGTGCTTTGCACTCTCCGAGGATCCCCGGCCACGGAAGCAAAATTCATTCCAAGGAAAATCAAAGAAATACTGCCAAAAAAACTCCTAGTTGGCAGCGCCGAAATTTCATAAGCGCCCCATGCTTTGGGGGTCAGAATGCTGTACTGGAGAGATAGAACAGCTGACAGAGATAAGATTATGATCGGAGGAGCCCAACGGAGGGAGAAGATTTACAGTGTAAGCAGCAGGATTAGAGGTTAGAAATATGTCGAGGATGTTGGGACGATATCCAAGATGGTCCGGGTTATCGGTAGGGTGCTGAACTAATTACTCTAGGTCATTAGGAGGGAAAAGATGTAGGCTCGTTCACCAGGTTGGTCGGGAAAATGAGAGAACCATTGGTGGTGGTGACATTGAAATCCCCCAAAATGAAGATATCAGAGAAGGGAGAGATGGATAGAATATGTTCCACTTTAGAAGTTAGATAGTCAAAGAATTTTGGATAGTCAATAAAATTAGGGGAGAGATTAAGAGGGCAGACATATATAGTGAGAGAGTGACAAGATACCTGAAGCCAGAGAGTTGAGAATTCAGAAGAGTCAAAGTCGGGAACACGAGAGCAAGTAAGATTTTGTGTACATAACAACATCCACCTTTGGCTTTGAATTGAGGATAGAGCTAGTAGGAGGATACAGAGAAAGGTTTGTTGTCTGTTGCCCTAGACAACTGGGTTTCAGTGAGGAAAAGTAAGTCCGGTTTGGTAGAGGAGAGATGTTGTTCCACAGAAAAGAAGTTAGAGGATAGGCCGCGAATGTTGCAGAAGTTGATAGCTACAGAAGTAGGTAGTGGTCCAGGTCACTTACAGTAGAGTCGAAACCAGGGTTCAGTCCGATGAGGGTATTCCCCCACCTTCCCCTTAGGGACTCTGAGGCTGGGTGTTTTTACGTCATCATATTATTGGAAATTGTGCGAAGGTAGTGTAGTATGTAATGTGTTTGTGGTATAATGTATTGAAAGGAAGAAAAAGGGTTTTGGAGGGCAGACTGGGGTTGCCCTCAATATTGGTGAGGTATAGAAAGGATCAGCAAGGGAGGCCAGGTGATGAAACAGGAGCTCCTGCTGTCCTTGTCAGTCACCTGTAGCACTCCCCGGGAGTACCGTACCGCCCTGTTCGGACGGTGCCTACAGACTGCTCCTATAGTGTGTGTGTGTGTGTGTGTGTGTGTGTGTGGGTGTGACATATTGCTGCAAATATTTCATAAAAATAATGCCTTTCATTTTTAAATTGTCTGGCTATTTAAATCATGTTTTATATACAGGGTGTCCCAGGAGGAAAGGGCATAACTTTGGGAATTTATATAACAAGGTATTCTAAGCTTAAAATGTTTTCTAATAAAAACAATCTAAATCTCAACCTTCAAAATTATATTAAAGTTTTTTCATAGTTTACTCCCCCGCACCACTGTAATGAACTCTTCCATGTCAAATAGTTTATAACAGGTCAAAATTGAGCTAATATGTCTATAATCATTATGCAACTTGCAGAATTATAATATCTTGATATTAACATGCTAAAATATTTGCCGTTAGATGGGGGTGTGTTCGGCTCTAGGACAGCTAGGCCAGCCTTTTGGGGGAATTCATAGGGAAATACTATTTTCCACATGCAATAACTCTATGCCAGTTGAGATTTGGAATATTTCTTGTGGAACATTTTAGGCTTAGAATACCATATTTTATCATTTCCCCAAGTTATGCCCTTTCCTCCTGGCACACCCTGTATAGTTCAACTTGCCTTTGTATTATGTTCTTTGATGCTCAGCATTGTGACTATTCCTTTGATCTTATGCTTTAGCTAGACAGTTTAAGGGAGTATCACGCGAGACTTTTTACCGTCAATTTTCTATGATGATCGAAAGTCCAGTAACTTTTTAGGAATTGTTTCCACTGGTATTGAAAACAATAGTGAAGATAGATTTAGGTGTCAAAAAAACTTACCAATTTATCCTCATACGCTGCCAGACCAGTATTGAAGATAAAAGTTGTGAGAAAAACTCTCGTGTGATGCTGGCTTTAGTGCTCTACCCTTTGAATCTCTCAACTTGCTTCTGAATTCTTGCGGGCCTAAATGCTGTAGATATATTTATATCTTTGGAAATATATACTTAAAATCCCCTTCAAACTGATAAAGAATAATACTCTTTTAAGTTGAAGGCTCGGTATCGTTCGTCAGGAAAAACTAATAGACTAATGGGGCGAAACGCCTAAAAATTGCGTGCCTGTTACCGGCTTTAGTGTTGTACCCTTTTAATATCATAACATGCTTTTAATATCATAACATGCTTTTAATATCATAACATGCTTTTAATATCATAACATGCTTTTAATATCATAACATGCTTTTAATATCATAACATGCTTTTAATATCATAACATGCTTTTAATATCATAACATGCTTTTAATATCATAACATGCTTTTAATATCATAACATGCTTTTAATATCATAACATGCTTTTAATATCATAACATGCTTTTAATATCATAACATGCTTTTAGATTCAATCGGATCTAAATTATGTGGAAATATGTATGCCACTAAATGTATACAGTAAAGTTGGTGGCTGAGTTAATGTTAACCCTTTCCGTATACGAGGACGCATTTCTTTCCATTTTATGACTATTATGAGACGATTATATCTAGATTACGAAGTGTATATACAAGTTAGAGGGTTAATTGAGATAGTCTTTACCATTTGTATTCCCATAAACCCTTCCTAAGTTGTATACATCGTATAATGATAGCCAGGATAAACTGTCAAAAGGCATCATAATCTTCAATGGGTTAAGTCAATGTTAGTAGTGTTTGGGATTGTGTTTGGAATTATATTAATTTGTTTGCTGTTATCATTTTTTTAGGAACTTACCCAAGAGAATAATTTGGATTTTGTTGATGAGATCATTAACTTCAGATTGTAATATATTATGATTACTGTTTAACAGCATAAACAAGGAAAAATAAGAAACAAGATATCCAATGATAGCCTACTTGGCTACTCCCTTGGCTTAATCCAATAAGCACGATGACGTAATGTTCATCATATGCTGGTTACCATTACACGATTGTCTTCAGTACATATCCATCTCTAGCAGTCAAAGGGGTAAATACGATCTCAATAAATCCTCTGAGTAACATAGGTCCTTCTTAATCTGCATAAAACCGTCTAATTTTAGCCAGAATCAATGCTAAAAATGCATCATCATCGTACCAAAGGGGTTAAGTATAGTGAAGGGAGAGGAAGGATTGCGACAGAAAGCAACTGGAGTGCTGTAACTCCAAAGACCTGCACTGTCAAACATTACCAGGGTTATAAGGGTAATTAAAGTATCCATAATAGTATACCTTTGTCAAGATGTTTTGGTAGTTATATATTTATGAAATATAAGTATAGCCAGGTAAATTACTACCAGTATACCCAATGATTTCATATACTTTGCCATGCCCAATTTTACCCTTGATTCGTTTACTGTGTGTGGATAAAGTATTACTCGGATACAACCACAGTCACTTGGGTATTCAAGGCAAGATATATATTTATGTGAAATTAAGGTGTTCGGACTCTGCAGCATTCGAAGACGTTATTTGGCTATATGTTCCTTAAGTTAACTACTCTGTTAAAGATAACATACTTTGTTTCATTTGAGTGAAAGGAAAGATAATACAAATGTATTATTGCCATGAAATAACTTTAGGAATAATTTCCTTACATATTTATAATAATGTAGGTACCTGGGAAAATGTAAATATGTGTTTTATTTTGTAGTTTGTTAATGAGCTGGATAAACTTTAAATATGTGTGATTTACATCGATTATAAGGGAAAGTTACAATATGAATTAAGCTGAGTTGGTAAGAAACTAATTAAATTGAAAATTAGCAAGTCTTATGTTATCGACTATACTCTAATCACATAGCATATATTACTCTCATATTTTCACTAAATATATATATATATATATATAAATATACTGTATATATATCAGAATTAACCCCATACAATCGCACACGCAATTAATGTTTTTTAATGACAAATTCCATAGATAATATTAAATAATATTATGACATAATGGCAAGTGGGAATATATCGGTAGGTGAAAATATTTTTGATCTAGTGTGTATGAGAGAGAGAGAGAGAGAGAGAGAGAGAGAGAGAGAGATGCATTGATAGATAAACATATTTGAGCCTCGTTATGGCTGATAGATAACTAGGTAGACAGACAGATAGATAGATAAACAGCTTGATAGGGAGATAGATAGATACAAATATAGATATAATGATAGGTAGGGAGATAGGTGAGGTATCTGAGCAACGTTCTGGCCTAGTAGCTTTATCAGGTCATGGCCTCTTCAACCCTAGGCTACACTGAGAGAGAGCGAGAGTTACAAGGAATAATTAGTATCTCTGATACCTTGCGGTCCATTCCGAGGAGATACTCGAAGTGGAAGGAGAGAGACTGTTTAGTGCACTACACTATTTCCAGAGTGTGCAAAATACTATCTATTCTCTTCTTGAACTGCTCTACTGAAGATCTATATACAACTTCGGAGGGAAGTTTGTTCAAGGTAGAACAGATCTTATATGTGAAAACGTTTCCACAAATACTAGTGCTGAACCTTTTCAACTCTAATTTCCAGCCATGGTTGCGTGTTGTATTCATATTGAGACTAAACATTTTGCTATAATCCATACTGTCAAACCCATTAAGTATTTTAAAAACTTCAATGAGCCGACCTCGTAGTATGCGTGTTTCCAACGGGAAGATATCAAAAGCTCACAACCGTTCCTTATAGCTCATTCTTCTAAGCGATGGAATAAGCTTTTTAGCCCTAGCTTGTACTCTTTCCAGTCGCTCTATATATTTCCTGAGTGCTGGAGACCAGAATTAAACAGAATACTCCAGGAGAGGCCGTATCAGAATGTTGTAAAGTGTGAGGACTATTTCCTTATTTCTATTCTACCAATGCTACTTTTGAATGTTCATGTTCTGACCAGATCTTGCAATCAATTGGGTTTAGAAAATCTCTGATGTACAAAAGAATTCCGTCCCCTTCCTGCATGGTTCGGTTTTTGTGGAAATATTCTATATCCAGGTATTTCAAATTCCCCACCATAATCTCTAGTATCACTGTGAATCAAGGATTTAGTGATAGCCACTACATCGAAGCATTCTGTAGACAACAATGCCCGAAGTTCAGAGAATTTATTCCTAATTGACATGGCATTAAATAATTCTACCTTAAGGGGATTCATGTTTTTCTTTGAACCCCCTAGTTTACCCCATTTCCTGAAAAGAAAGGTGTCTCTGGAGGTAGTGCATTTTCTTGCACGCTATTTCTCTCTACACTATCAGAGGTGTTGTAATCTCCTATACTTGGTGAATCCTCACCTGAAGTAGAAGAACCACTATCTAGTGGTTCAGAAATTGGCAACTGAAGTGTAGAGTCTAGAGGGAGTTGTGGGTCATCATCCAATCTGCTAGGGAACTGTCATTTGTTGAGAGGTATTCCTGCTCTCAGAGGGGCTAATTCCTTTTTTGTGGGACCTATTTTTGGAAGTTTGAGATCAGCTGCTGATGAAGGTTTGCATTTTTCCTACTGGGGGGTGCTTTCTATATTTTTGCTTGCCCTCAGCAAGCTGTAAAGATGGTGATTTAGGAAATCACCTAGTGCTCACCGTCACGGAGGTAGAGGTTGCGCTTCCCATAGAACTCATCAAATGAGTCCACAAATCTCACCCCTTTCTGGGTACACAGGTCAGCTAACCTACCATTTTAGCCTATTGCTTTGCTGGTAGCACAATCCCCTCCATACATCCTGGGCATAATGCCAAGTATCATGCCTCTGTTTGTTTTGAGTTGGAGCTCATCAGCCAGAGTCATGACCTCTCCTATTATTGACTCTGTGGCACCGACTTTATTTCCTTTGAGGAACAGGTCATTACCACTGACCTGGGCTATTATTGCCGTCCCCTTAGTCTTGGACCAGACTTTTTCTACTTCCTTTGTGATCTTGGAAGTCCTTGGACCTGAGAGGCTCTTCACCTTTCGCACATCTCAGCGAAACTTAACAAAGTGAGACTCTTGTCCTTTGACCTGGGAATCTCCAATCAAAATTGTTTTTGTCTCTTTGTCATTTGTCACTAACAAGACTAAACCTGCTTGACATGTTAAGTTTGTATCCTTTGTTGTTTGAATTATGCATAGTAGGCCTAGCATTTCACTGCCCACTCTGCATGTGACTATCCTTTTTCCTTCTTTTTTGTGAGGAGTTGGGGATGTCATACTGGCTTTTAGCACTATCTAGAGTGCTGAATCTATTTGATGTGTTGAGCCATCTTCACACATACACGAGAGTCGGTGCCCGAGTCCAACACGAGTGATGAAATTTCCATATTCGGCAATGACTCAGGCATACTCTTTGTGACTCTTCGTGACTCGTGTTACACTCGTGTGAGTACTGTTGGTATCGGGGTGTGTCCTGGGTACTCGTGACGTGGCCTAGAAACTTCAAACCTGCATGAAATTTCGTGTCCCGTCACGAGTCCGAAGGACACACGTGTAGACACTTGTTGACTCTTCGTGACTTGTGTTGACTCTTTTTGAACTCTGCATAACTCTTCGTGGTGACTCGCTTGTGACCCAACTTCTTCAAAATATAATATCAAACCATATTTAACCATATGAAAACATCGAAATTGCAAAGACCCTTTAGAAAACAGATCAAAAACATTGTAACTTCGGTGACCCTTTAGAAAACAGAGACCGCTAGTGTTATTTTTGTACATTTCGTATTATAATTTTCCTTGTCATCTGCTTTCTATCTCTCTATTACTTATATTTCTATCTACTGTATTCATTTCCATCTGTATCTAGCTATCTCCCTTATTTATCAGCTTTTATATTTGTTTAGTTTATAATGCCGTGGAAATGAAAAAAATAATGTCCTACCATTACATTAATAATTATTATGACAAAATAATGTCCTACCATTACATTAATAATTATTATGACAAAAGAATATAATATAAATCCCCCCCCCCCCTCTTTTATTTTGTAATCGACTTGTGTCATTTTGCTCATTATGTGATAGTGGTATAATTAGTTTATTTAGCCCATCAAATCAGAAATTATTCACAGATTAAATAGAGACCAAATGTTGGTCTCTATGGAATCTGTGAATAATTTCTGATTTGATGGGCTAAATAAACAAATTATACCACTATCACATAATGAGCAAAATGACACAAGTCGATTAAAAAATGTACAAAATTATGTTCCTGATTCGTCAGTGAGAAGTGAAAGCGATTGATAATGTGAGCAAAAATAAGCTTGTTATGAAACAGACTTAACTTTCTGAAACAATAAATTGTCAATATCCTAGATCGGCTTAAATAAAAGAGGGGGGAGGATTTATAGTATATTCTTTTGTCATAATAATTATTAATGTAATGTTAGGGGAAAAAAAAAATCCACGGCATTAGAAACTAAACAATTATTAAAATGACATCAAACAACATATAATGTTGTCCATTAATGACATCAAACAACATATAATGTTGTCCATTAATAAGGTAGATAATTAGATAATGGAGATATATTAATGGACAACATATAATGTTGTCCATTAATAAGGTAGATAATTAGATAATGGAGATGTAGATCGAAGGTCGTTAGGTCCAAGTGAGTGTAAAATGTGCGAATTATGAAATAAGCCTATACACTCTAAAAATATAAGGTGTCGGAATTATACGTTCAGCCTTAAGTAAAAGATAGGGGGAATGTTTTTATTTGCTGTTCTTTTTCATAATAATTATTAATGTAATGGTAGGATAGTATTTTTGTCCATTCCATAGTATTAGAAACTAAATAATTATTAATAAAACATGAAACAACAAATAATTCTGTTCATTAATAAGGAAGATAATTAGATACAGAAGATAAATACAGTAGATTGATAGAGGGGAAGAGGTCATTCGGTCTAAGCAAGCGATAATGTGTGCGACAATTTATGACATTTTTAGCACTATTTCTTTTCTGTATATATTTTGTCTATATATTTGTACTATATACTTTTTACTTACTATTTTCTATCTGTCTATTTTACTGTCCTACTTTTTCTTCTGGGGATCGTAGGCTAGGAATCCTCCTCCATTGTAAATTTCATCTACTAGACGAGACAGAGAAAGGGGTGAGGGAACGCGAAAGTGGTACCAAACCATAAAAATTGGAACTTTAAATGTTGTTTCTGTTCGGCCTGTCTCGAGTCGGCCACCCCCAGCTACGGGGTGTGCATGAGTATATACATTATTATACATACATACACACATACATACATACATGCCGGTACATTGTCCGATGACACCCCAGATGACGGCACTCTTCGTGACTCTTGTTACACTCTTGTTGACTCTTGTTACACTCTTGTTGACTCGTACCGACTCTTTGTTTTCGTAACCTGGAATTTTACCGTAATTATTAAAATTTCCTCAACTCGTGTTGGGTTCGTGTTACACTCTTCGTGACTCTTGTTGACGTATCTCCTTGACTCGTACTGACTCTTGGATGAACACTACCGACTCTTGTTGACTCTTGGTGAATCAGGAACAGTGACCTACTCTGGTTGGTTCTTGCCAGAGTCACGGAGAGTGTCACCCATCGTTCACTCGTGCTGGACTCGAGCACCGACTCGTGTATGTGTGAAGATGGCTTTAACCTCATATTCCTGTCTGGCCTTTTTCTTCTTTTGATTTTTTACTTTTCTCCAGGCATAGCAAGGGTCACTAGCACTAGCTGTAGTAGGACTCGCAGCCTCTTTTGTAGTTTCTGCTTCAGTTGTTGCCTCCTCGACTGGCATTTTCCCACCTTCATGACTTATACTACTGGTGTTTCAAGGAACAGCTGCCACTCTTACTTTAATTTCACTTCTCACTTCACTTTTTATTTCCTTTCTCAACTCTTCTATTTATTTTTTCCTTCAGAAACTTCGTTCTTCAGGATTGTGTTCTCCGTGTCTCTCAGTTGTTCCTTAATCCCAGGTACCTCATTCATGAGTTTGCCTTCTATCTCACAAAAGAGACAGAGACTATCATGGTGGATGCTGGCATATGCGCCTTCTTTGAAGTCGATACACCACTTTAGCTTCTTGCACTTAGCGCAAGTTGCTTTAAGTTTTGAAACACCAAAAGTTGACACGGTTTTAAATTTGTTCTAACGGTTCAAATACTTTGTATAAAGGCTTCTAACTTCAAGGAAAACTAATGACCAATCTATCTATCTATCTATTGCCTGATACCGTGACCCCTGAAGGGGTGGCCACGCACGAAACGCCCCCATGCACCTCTGTCCCCAGTCAACCGATGCCCCTTCTCCCAACCAGCACCGCCTTCATCCATATACTTCTTCACTCCATCCTTCCACCTCTCTGTCCTTCCACCTCGCTCTTGTACACCCTCTTAGTCATTCTCTCACTTCCCATATGTTCTATATGGCCAAACCATCTCGAGGTGTTCCTTTTCACACTTTCCAGCACATCTACCTCCACACCACACCTCCCTCTTACTTCCTCATTCGTCTGTCTATCCCTCCATGTAACTCCGCACACACTTCTCAAGTAACTCTTGGTCTGAGGCTCTCCACCAACGTCTATGCTTCGCTTCTGTAAGTCAGTGTCGGAATTACCACACTGTCATGCAAGGGCTTCTTCACTTCCATACTGACCACCCTATTCCTTGTTACTGCTTTCAGCATTCCTACAACCCTCTTCCCCTGTTGCACCCTCTCCCGCACTTCTTCTTCCATACTCCCATCTTTACTCAGCACACTGCCCAGATACTTAAATTATATGAAAATATCCATAGCCTGACCGTTCAACTTCACCTCACACTCTGTGGCTTCACCCCTTTCGAAGACCATAACCTTGCTCTTCCCCAAATTTACATTCAGATTCCGTTTTTTGCACACTGTTCCAAACATATTTACCAGACCCTGCAACTCCCATATCGCTCATCAGAACTGTATCATCAGCAAACAGCAGTACAGGTAGCTTCCACTCGTGTCACTCCCTTATCAGCGATATACCAACATCCACTGCTCTTCCTAGTATTTCTTTCATGACTCCATGACCAATACAATGCTATAAAAAGGGGGTTGGTGGTGAATAATTCCCGCGTCATCCGCATCCGCCTATCCGTCAATGGTGTTCGTTCTGTTTTAGATTTTGACTTCGTTATGCCTGTCATATTAAACCAAATGTCTCTCCGAGGTAAGACAGTCCTAACGTGCCGCAACTCCCAACTGAGCAGCACTCGTGTCCTAAAGACACTGATGTTCCTTACTAAGTACTATTAACCACCTTCAAATGGCCAGACTCTAGAATCCAGTGATCAAGGGATATAACACTTATTCCAGTAGACATACCCGGGTATTTTAGTTGGCCTGGCAACCAACATGGCAGTAAAGCTCTCTCACCTAAGAGCAATCCAGCCAGATGCACCATAGAACGGTCACAGGGACTGGTCAAGCATTACACGCTAGGAGTGGGCTTATCGGGGCACTTCAGCCACACTCCATTTATCAGTCCCCACCGCCTGGAATTGCTCTAATTCCAGTCTCTCATAACCTGTAAGTGTTAAATGGTGTTATTCATAGAGGTGTTCAAAGCCTCTCTTCCCACGCATGAGGTAGCAGTAGGGTCCTGAATATTACTGTAAGTTAATAATGTGTGTGTATAAAGAATAGAGAAGAAGTCTTATAACTATTCCTATAGGAAAAATCGGAGTAGATGTAGCTCAGATTCGCAGGGACGCTACTCCCTAAAAGACGGGCTAATCCCGTCTCTCCTACGAGAGAGAGTGAGAGAGATTTACATAGTTACACTGATCACACAAACTTTACGATCCATGGAAAGTGGTCAGGACTTGAGAGCTATAGGTAGCGCCAACGAACTTGACAATAATCTTGATCCCTGATCTCTCTGTAACTCAAAAGGGCCTAGAGCAAACTGGCTGTAAATATCCACACCTATTTCCTGGTGGGCTCTTCCCAAATGATAGAAACGTCAGCCCGATTGCTTTCACTCATTTCGAGTTATTTATCTACTGTATATATATATATATATATATATATATATATATATACAGGTATATATATATATATATATATATATATTATATATATATATATAATATTATATATATATATATATAATATATATATATATATCTTGTTAGTAAGATACCAACATATCAAAGCAGCCACGCAAACCTTATGATCCAAGCGAGGATTTAAGAGATAGCAGAAACCCAGATAAAAATTAAAAAATTAAAAAAAGTGGAATAATAGAGCTAAATATATAGCCAGAAAAATAGGGAAAGGGAGAGGGAGGACAAAAGATAGAAATGCATAAAGAAAGAATGAGAGAAAGAGAAAGAGGGAGAGAAAATATTGAAAGGCAAAGTGGTAAAAGATGAAGTGTAAGAAAAAAACAAAATAAACGGTACAAAAAGAGCAGAGTGAACAGAGCACGAACAATTTTGAGCAATAGAAAGATGAGGTCGGGAGGGAAGTGACAATAACCACATTGCTAAATCCCTTGTACTGATTTTCTTGGCGCGATATTATTATTATTAATATTAATATTATTATTATTATTATTATTATTATTGTAGTAGTTATATATAAAAATATTAACTAAGCGATGGTATTAAAATACAGCTGGCCACAGACACGGAATTTATTGAGTATAACTTACTGGGCCTTGGGGTCGGACGGGTCCTAAATTGAGTGATCAATTCTGTAAGTCCAGTATAATATATAGTTTAGTCCAGTTTACTTAAGTAAACTGGTATGGGTTGTTCCTCTTACAGGGGATAGATCCACTTGGAGGCCTTCTGTGTATGGCCACCCTCATTAAGGGGAGTAAGGCGTCCGGCAATAGATAGATAGATAGAACTTAAGCGGAACGCTGTGCCTGTGACATAATTATGAAATAATTTTCTTTTCATAATAATTAGCTATTGGTTCCCAAGACAACCTTAGATTCAGTTGACTTTAGTTCAGACTACTAAAGATGTTTGAACGTTACACGCTGGATTACTATGAACATACTATGGGTTTGAACGTTACACGCTGGATTACTATGAACATACTATGGGTTTGAACGTTACACGCTGGATTACTATGAACATACTATGGGTTTGAACGTTACACGCTGGATTACTATGAACTACTATGGGTTTGAACGTTACACGATTACTATGAACATACTATGGTGAACGTTACACGCTGGATTACTATGAACATACTATGGTTTGAACGTTACGCTGGATTACTATGAACATACTATGGGTTTGAACGTTACACGCTGGATTACTATGACATACTATGGGTTTGAACGTTACACGCTGGATTACTATGAACATACTATGGGTTTGAACGTTACACGCTGGATTACTATGAACATACTATGGGTTTGAACGTTACACGCTGGATTACTATGAACATACTATGGGTTTGAACGTTACACGCTGGATTACTATGAACATACTATGGGTTTGAACGTTACATGCTGGATTACTATGAACATACTATGGGTTTGAACGTTACACGCTGGATTACTATGAACATACTATGGGTTTGAACGTTACATGCTGGATTACTATGAACATACTATGGGTTTGAACGTTACATGCTGGATTACTATGAACATACTATGGGTTTGAACGTTACACGCTGGATTACTATGAACATACTATGGGTTTGAATGTTACATGCTGGATTACTATGAACATACTATGGGTTTGAACGTTACACGCTGGATTACTACGAACATACTATGGGTTTGAACGTTACATGCTGGATTACTATGAACATACTATGGGTTTGAACGTTACACGCTGGATTACTATGAACATACTATGGGTTTGAACGTTACATGCTGGATTACTATGAACATACTATGGGTTTGAACGTTACACGCTGGATTACTATGAACATACTATGGGTTTGAACGTTACATGCTGGATTACTATGAACATACTATGGGTTTGAACGTTACACGCTGGATTACTATGAACATACTATGGGTTTGAACGTTACATGCTGGATTACTATGAACATACTATGGGTTTGAACGTTACACGCTGGATTACTATGAACATACTATGGGTTTGAACGTTACACGCTGGATTACTATGAACATACTATGGGTTTGAACGTTACACGCTGGATTACTATGAACATACTATGGGTTTGAACGTTACACGCTGGATTACTATGAACATACTATGGGTTTGAACGTTACACGCTGGATTACTATGAACATACTATGGGTTTGAACGTTACACGCTGGATTACTATGAACATACTATGGGTTTGAACGTTACATGCTGGATTACTATGAACATACTATGGGTTTGAACGTTACACGCTGGATTACTATGAACATACTATGGGTTTGAACGTTACATGCTGGATTACTATGAACATACTATGGGTTTGAACGTTACACGCTGGATTACTATGAACATACTATGGGTTTGAACGTTACATGCTGGATTACTATGAACATACTATGGGTTTGAACGTTACACGCTGGATTACTATGAACATACTATGGGTTTGAACGTTACATGCTGGATTACTATGAACATACTATGGGTTTGAACGTTACACGCTGGATTACTATGAACATACTATGGGTTTGAACGTTACACGCTGGATTACTATGAACATACTATGGGTTTGAACGTTACATGCTGGATTACTATGAACATACTATGGGTTTGAACGTTACACGCTGGATTACTATGAACATACTATGGGTTTGAACGTTACACGCTGGATTACTATGAACATACTATGGGTTTGAACGTTACATGCTGGATTACTATGAACATACTATGGGTTTGAACGTTACACGCTGGATTACTATGAACATACTATGGGTTTGAACGTTACATGCTGGATTACTATGAACATACTATGGGTTTGAACGTTACACGCTGGATTACTATGAACATACTATGGGTTTGAACGTTACACGCTGGATTACTATGAACATACTATGGGTTTGATCACCGTTGTCCCCTAGAATCCCACATGCAGTTCACATTCTACCTTAAACCAGCCTGAAACTGCTAACTAATCATGGAAATTCCTTAAAGGTGGTGGTGCATGGGTTGAGATAAACATGGAATAATAATCGCCAACCTGTACATAATTATCTTGCAAAATGCAATGGCACCGAAATAATTATTAACAATGGTATAAAGGATTTTGTGGATCGTCTACACCAGACATACTCGCTTTTGATTGGCGGAAACGCTTGATACTACAATTAATATTATTCTTACTTGTTTATTAGTACCATTAGCACCATTAGTACCATTAGTACCATTAGTACCATTAGTACCATTAGTACCATTCTTACTTGTTTATTAGTACCATTAGTACCATTAGTACCATTAGTACCATTAGTACCATTAGTACCATTAGTACCATTAGTACCATTAGTACCATTAGTACCATTCTTACTTGTTTATTAGTACCATTAGTACCATTAGTACCATTAGTACCATTCTTACTTGTTTATTAGTACCATTAGTACCATTAGTACCATTCTTACTTGTTTATTAGTACCATTAGCATCAACAACAGGTTCATTAGTTAGAAAGAATAACTAAATTGTCTGATTTATTGTTTTTATAATATATTATATATTATATATCATATAATCCGGGTGGATGGGACTCGTTGGCCTTGGTCGGCAACCCATCTAAGGGAGACAACCAAATTAAAATCTGGGTGGATGGGACTCGTCAGCCTTGGTTGGCAACCTGTCTAGGGGAGTAAACCTGATACAAATCCGTACTGCTTATCTAAGTGTAAGGCAGGTTAGTGGATGGACTAGCCGAACGCCACTGTAGAATAGTGCTAACAATATATATACTGTACATAGAGGGACTCGGAGTCGGACAGATCATAAATTGAGTGGTCAATCCTGTAAGTCCTTCAGTAAACTGGCTCGGGTTGTCCCTCTTAAAGGGAATAGGTCCGCTTGGGTGCCTTCTGTGTATGGCCACCCTCATTAAGGGGAGTAAGGCGTCCGGCAATAGATAGATAGATAGATAGATAGATATATCAATACATTATATAGTGCCGTGGTATCTATGCCTCCCCATTCATTGCGACTATACAGTAGTCTGCTCCTTATAAATAGGCCATAAATCTTCACCACTAACCTCTGTAACTAAAAAAAAACTAAAGTAATCGAGCTATTATTTGTACCATTTGGGAAGAGTCAGCCAGGGAATAGTTGTGAAAATTTACAACTCATATGCTTAGCCCATTTTGAATTACAGAAGTGTGGAGTCAAGATGTCTGGCCAAATTATAACAAATTAGACTAGCATAATTCTGTTAATGGTGGCGTGATGTTCACTTTATTCTGGCTAACATTAAACTATTTTATATAGCTTAAGTAGTATCTCTACAAACGAAAGTGGTAAGATATATCTTAGATAATCTCTTTGGGAGTCAAGAGATTATCGTTTTAATACCATCGCGTAGTTAATATTTGTATATATAACTACTACTATAATAATAATAATAATAATAATAATTATATTATCCTACCAAACACTTGTTAATTAGTAATCATGGATTTTAAACGAATAATAATAACAAATCTATATTGTGTTCTTTCAACTACAAAGTATTATGGGGAAAAAATTATGTAGTACACTGAAAAATATGGGATTAAAGAAAGTATGGAAAGGCAAATTAAAGTGTCCATAATAACGTGCCCTTTACAGATATATTGGTAGAAATCAACCCAAAGTGATATATAAAATAATCAAAGTAAATCAATCAGTTTCAAAATACCCAACCTTATATTGTTAGCTCTCTTTATATCTAGGTTCTGGCTGCGTCTCGTAAATCGTATACTTGTAGGGTGTAAATATATGTATCCTTATGTCTACTAAGTTTTAGTGATGTTATATAATATGTGTTGTCTGTGTATTTGTCTCCATGTTGCAAGTGGGTCTAGTCTAATAACTTGTTTGAGCAGATTGACAGATGTAGTGTGTCTGTAATCATGTTTAATCCATCTTGCAACTTTGTTTTGTATGGCCTCTAGTTTATTTATGTTATTGTAAGTGTGTGGATCCCAGACAGTGTCGCAGTATTGTATGTGTAGCCGAACAAGTGTTTTAAATGCTAAATGTTTATGTTTGCGTTACATTTAGTGAGATTCCTGCTCAGGAAGCTCAGGGCCTTTGCTCTGATGCTGCTAATGTGAGTGGTCCACTTCATGACTGCTGAGATGTGGACCCCCAAAAATGTGTGAGAGGGAACAGTATCTAGAAAAGTGCTATGAAGTTTATAGGAAAATGGGATGGTTTTGTTTAAACGGGTGAAGCGGATATGATGACAATTTTCAGGTCTAAATGTCGTCTTCCACTTGGCTTCCCACTTTTCAAGAGCAGTTAAGTCGTACTGTAGACGAAGGCAAATGTCCCTATTAGTAATTAGTCTATAAACTAAAGCTTTCATCTGTGAAAAGTCTAGTAGTAGAAGTAAGCGATAGTGGGAGGTCATTTATGTAAGAAAGCAAAAGTAGGTGACCCAGGACGGTGCCCTGTGGAACACCCAGAAGTTACAGACACATTAGAAGAATGACAATCCTCGAGAACAAAGCATTCATCCCGATTGGTCAAAAAAATCTTTATCCAGTGAAGAAGTCGTCCTCGGATGCCATAATAATCTAACTAGGCTAACAGTCATTAGTGGGGGACTTTGTCAAAGCCTTTGGCGAAGTCCAGTACTATGACATTTACTTGTCTAATTTTGAGGTTGTTGAGGGTTTACAAAATGTCATGTGTAGTCACAAGTAGTTGTGTCTCACAAAGCCGTTTTGGCCGGAAGCCGTGCTGTGCATCAGTCTGTATATATTGCCCATCTAAATGGTCCATTAAATGTTAGTTGATGATGTGTTCTAAAATGTTGCAAGGAACTGATGTAATCGAAACAGGTCTATAGTTAACAGGGAGGGTTCTGTCTCTGGATTTGAAAATAAGCATCACATTTGCCAATAGCCAGTCATGGGGAAGCTCTCCTGTGTCAATGGTCTGTGACAATATTATAGGTTTGACTCCTGTAAGGAGATAAAGAAAACCTAATATTTAGTAGTGGCCCCGTAATCATTGACGAACATGCCTATTACATAAGGCATCCTCTTCAAACACTAATCCGCCGTAGTTTTGAATCTACCGCGCAGAGCATTTAAAAACTGAGGAGCCTTCATCATGAGCGCACGCGACCTCACTCATGGCTTCAGTAATTATGAATTGGGTTCTCACTACGAAAAAACTTCGTAAAAAATAAAAACAAAAAGAAAATAAGAATAACTATCCAATAAGCTTTCCATCATATCGTGGATGTACTTGTGTGGATCTCTGACCAGACGCTGATTCAGGCGTCATTCTTCCTTCACTGACATATCAAGTAAACCAAAATCCTCAATACATCAACGAATGGGAAGGGGACGGTCGGGAGGGCCCCAGTCGTCAATGATTACGGGGCCACTACTAAATATTAGGTTTTCTTTATCTCCTTACAGGAGTCAAACCTATAATTTATTAGTGGCCCCTCCATCATTGACGAACATGCCTGATTTCTAAGACTGGAGGGGGACATTCGTAATCATATCATAACTCTAGAAAAGCAGATAATAAAAACAACCACATAGTATTCTTACTTTTGAAAATATATTTAACAACGGCGTAGGCCGAAAAAATACAAGAAAAAGGGGGTTCAGGCAGGTGCGTGCTTCAAAGAAGCCTGCCTGACAAAAAATGGGTAACCCTGAAGATTCTGAACACAGATCTGTAGTTACAAAGGCACCCCACTCAACGAGTGGTGACAAAAAATAACAAGTTATAAGTTTACATGTGCACATAATAAACCCCAACATAAACTTGGAGATAAATTGCAAAGGAACTCCATTATTCTAATATTAAATTGCTTTCGCAGCTAAACTACTCTAACAACACCGTTGTTTTGTACTTAACATTGTACTAGCACAATTTCTCACTGAGAAATTTTCATATCACATTTTAACCTTAAATTGTATCACAGCTCTCATACTCCGGCGGGGTCTAGGGTGTCCTATGCCAACTGACTGCACCCCCCCCCCCCCCCTTTCCCGTGAAAGTAAACAAAAGTGACTGCAGGGCCACCTAGACCCTCTGCCCTAAAGCTATACATGGTAAGGAAGGTTTGTCTAGAGCAACTGACAAGTATCTAGACAGAAACGTATGATTAGACGCCCACAACTGCGTGGACGCTATGTCTTCAACTGAAAAAAAATTCAGGAAACGTAAAGAGGCTGCCCATTTGCGTAAATCGTGGGCCCGACCCACACGCCGGGATTACTTTCTTTAATGACTTCTACCAGAAGAGAGGCTAATCGCCGTTTAAGTAAGCGTTTACCCGTACTTGCTACCCATAAAGCACCTTGGGGGTTTCGAGGAGCTACTCTCAAATATTTGGTTAGAGCTTGCACTGGACATAAATTATGATGCACCTTTCCCCTTTTTAACGCCGGCACCGTGAACTCAGAAAACATGTGTGCACTATGCTCATTCTTGGCTACAAAACCTGGGGAGGGTGCAATGGAAATACATTCATTAAGTCTACCAAACCTAAGACAATTAGGTGTGTTGCTCATCGCCACCAGCTCAGACACTCTGTTTCCGGTGGCCAAAGCCAAAAGGAAAACCGCCTTTTTTAAGAGTAATGCAAAGTCTGCAGTATTTTGGTACAGACGAGAGTGAAGCAAAGACAAAGCTTTGTCCAGAGACCAAGTAGGCATGAGCTGACGGGGAGGTGGGCGGAGTTTAAAACATGCTCTCATAAAACCTGTTTCCTCCGCTACCGGTATGGAAAGACCCGTAAGGTCTAAAAAGGGCACTCTAATCGCAGTTAAGTGATTTTTTAATGTTACCACAGATAAACGTTTCTGCTCAAACAGATAATTCAAATAATTAAAAACTAATGCCACTGAGGGTACAGTTTGTTCTGTCCTAACGATCCAAGAAGTAAAGGCTTGCCAATGTGATTGATACTGTCGTTTTGTAGACTGAGTATATTGATTGAGTAATTTATTTGTCACATCTCTACCGTATGGTGCTAGCCACTTGGCCTCCTGAATGTCCATAATGCAAAAGTCAGCGAGGTCGCTAGGTTGCCAATCGTGTCTAAGTGGAAATACCCGACCGGGAGCGATACCGGGTCCGGGCACCACATTTTCAATTGCTGGTACCACAACTGCGCCGGCCACAGTGGCGCGATTAGCGAGACTAAGCCTCGATAATCTCGTAGTTTGTTCACTACGTGGCACATTAGTGACGCATCTGGCGGTGGAAACAGATAGATGGAGCTCCATCTGTTCCAGTCTGTCACTAGGGCGTCTGGCCCCCCTGCCGGCGTTTTCGCCCGGCGGGTGAGGTATAGAGGGAGTTTGTGAGTCTCCTCGGACGCAAAAAGATCCACTTGTGGATGGGAGAGCTCTGCAATCATTAGGTTGAAAATGGGTTGCTTGAGCTCCCATTCTACTGTCGTGCTCTGTCTCCGGGACAGAGCGTCTGCCCAGACGTTCGCTACGCCTGGGAGATAAGATGCGTGAAGATAAATATCTAGACTGTTGGCTAGAGCAAAAATCTCTTCCGACACGTTTAGCAACTTCCTTGACCTCGTTGACCCTTGTTTCTGAATACAGTGGACTGCATTCAGATTGTCCATTCTGAAGGCCACCGACTTGCCCCGTAACGCCGGGCCGTGAGCCTGAAGGAAATACAAGGGGACTAGTAATTCTTTGACATTGATGTGCGAGATTTCTAAGTGGGACCAAAGCCCCTGACCCTGGTGCCCCTGATTTGACTGAAATCCCCACCCTATTGTGCCTGACGCATCCGTGTCTACCCATACCGTTGGTGGAGGAGAGGTCCATGACATTATTGAGTGCAATGTTTCCCTCTTCGCCCAGACCGCTAGTAAGGTGTGGATTAATTTCGGGATGGGCCATAATTTTCCCGCCGGTAAGAGCGGGAAATATTTGTTGCCTTCCAATATTAATCGTTTTACTTTCAACAGGCCCAACTTGACAGTTAGTTGAATCCAGTTGAGAGAGCCGACCAGAGACTCCCAGACCCTTCGCGTCGTAGTCAGACTGTGAAGAAACCTGAACAGTTTCCTGCGAAACCTGTTGCGATTGTCCACACTCTGACTCAGAGTGAGAGCGGCGGTGTCCCAGACCAGCCCTATCCACTGAATTACTCGTGAGGGAACAAGGTTTGACTTTACCAGATTTACCTTGAACCCTAGAGTTTTGACATGATTTAAAATGATATTGACATGTTTTATGCATAATTGTTGTGTCTCTGCCACCACCAGCCAGTCGTCCAGATACCACAACACTCTGATCCCTTGTTTTAACAATGGCATCAGGGCTTGCCGGACTAGTTTTGTGAATAATCGAGGTGCCAGGTTCAAGCCGAACGGCATCCTCTGAAAAACAAAATTTTGGTGCCTGATCCGTAAGGCCAAAAACCTTTGAAATCTTTTGTTGACCGATACGTGCCAATAGGCGTCTGTCAGGTCTAGTGAACACATCCAACCTCCCGGCGGAAGTGTTAGCCTGATTTGGTGTACTGTTAACATTCTGAAAGATTCGTTGTGAATGTGAAGATTCAGATAAGACAGGTCTACGACCGGCCTCATCTGAACACTGTCCCTTTTTGGGAACCAAAAATAGTTTGGACGTGAATACAGGGTAATTTGGGGGAACCGGGATGATGACATTCTTGGCAATCATTTCCTGGGCTAGTGACTCCACCTCTAAAGAAACAAAATTCGCCGTTGTCGGCTGACGTAATCGAGGTCGCCGGAGCCACTGCCAAGTGATGCCTTTGCGTGCCACCATCCGTGCCCAAGTGTTTAACGGCCATGCTTGGTGACACGTTCGGAACGACCCAGTTAGCAGACAAGGGTTCGCCGGCTGTACTACCCTCGGTTCCTCCGGCCTTAAGGTAGGCGCCGGGAGTGAGAGAGACTTTAGTTTTTTGATGGTGGGGTTGGTGCTGGACGCTTCGCCGGCTGGCTGGTGTTGGCCGAAGACTGGCCCTGACCTGGTTTATGTTGGCCGCGTCCTCTCTGACCTGAAAACCTACTCTGTCTATGCCTGAACTGACCCTGGGGGGAGTGGGAGGACTTAGGCGGAAGAAAAGGTTTAGATCCCCCTGGCTGAGCTTTAGGAGTAGGCCTGGGTTTGGGGAAGTTAAATGCAGGTTTCTTAGAAGGGGTGGGACTGTGCTTAGCGGCCTGTGCCATATTGAACACTGTTCGCCACACTTCAGGGGTCATTAAAGGGGGAGTAAGCACTGGTGACATAACCACCTGATTAGCAATGCGATCAGGTAGCTTGCGAACTAACGACATCCTAAGATCTTGTCATGCTCGTACCGCCTCAAGCAAGGCGGTACGTATGTCACCCAAGGATTGGATTGACGACTGAAGAATCAGTCGCCGGGATAACTCAACCGATCTTCGAGCATCCGCATCTGCGATTGCCTGAGTGGACCGTAGTAAAGACTTAGCCACCTGCTGAGATACTATGTACTGCGAGAACAGGCGAAAAGCTTTTCCCCATAGCCTAAATTCTCTGTCTAGGTGAGTAGGGGTAGGGGTAGTGAACGGGTCCTTCAGCTCACAAAGATTAATCTTAGGGGCAGCTAGAAATGAAAACAAAGCTGACGGGACTCCTCCGGCAGAACCCACCGGCATGGAGAACCATGGATCTGGTGGGAAGATTTAGAAGTGAAAGTGGTTGCAAAGTTTTGAGCCTCTACCTCCCAATCTACCCAAGGTCCTGGTCCCAACTGTCCCACCTTCAAAACTGGATTAGCTGCGTCGTCTGTGACGGTCTGTAAATCTAGTTCAGGAGTAAGAGCTGACAGAGTCTTAATATCATTAACACCTTACGAGCGGCCTATGCGGTTTATTTATGTGTACCGCCCAGCGGGGTGTTTTTAGCCAAAATAGGGCTGTTTACGTGATCATTTTCATGCCTAAATAAGACCCAGAACGTAAAACAAGTACCTATCCCTGAAAGGGCATAAACAGAGCTTTCGAATGACACCATAACGATCCTTGTATGATGGATAGTTTTCTTGCAATAACCGTGCAACGCGAGTGCAAAAAGCAGGTAATTCGGTACTTTCGGTACATAATTGAGTATGTAGCGAGTGAGAGAGGGAGGAGGGAGCTGAGATTTGTGTCAGTAGGTTCGCTGCGGTGGTCTGGAGCAGTCATACGCTCGCTAGTCTCCTGCCACCACTTGTCTCTCTCTCTCAGCCACATTACGTGCTGAAATTGCCACTCGAGTTATGTCGAGCGCCGCCACATAGTCCAGCTTTATTTAACTCGACTTATGTTGCTCGCCGCTAAATAAGGGTTAAACCCATCCAGCTTAGACCAGTCTGAAAATAGTTTTGAAGCTGAGGCAGGGGGTAAAGCAGGCTTAGAAGCATACACAAAATAATCTTGATGATAATAACTAGGTATAGCCTTGATGATTACATCCAGAACATTACCCAAAGTATCCACGGCCCTTAATTTCTTTGACTTATTGCCCTGGATGACCCACTCACGCGGTACCGGGAGTTCCCCTGACAAAGTAGGTTGGGCAAGCTCTGGTTTAGAGGAGTTCAAAAGAACCCATGACTCGTCTGGCCCATAAAGTAAGGGCATAGCTACCTTTCTAAGAGGCGCTTTGTCTAGAGGGGGTGGATTGACATCCGTTATGACCCTGACATTTGAAGTTGTCAATGCCGCCGTAGCAGGCCTAGTGATCCCTGAGGTTAACAGAGTGGGAGGGTTAGGGATCTTAGATAAATCAATCGAAGTCATCAGAGGCCGTACCGTAGAACTTGTCTTGGTAGCCCCCAAGTCCATTGTGGGGTTTTCCTGTTGTTGACCAAAAAATTTAGATAAAGCATGAGTAAGCAGCCCATTAATTTCTTGTGCCGTAACAAACTGGTTTGATGAAGAACTTACAGGTGAATCATTAGTATCCTGTGCGGCGTCCAAGCCTGAGCCTGACCCTTGTCCTTCCATCTCCGAAATTATAGAAACTTCGTCTTTCTCCTCCTGATCCTCCTGAGAAGACCCTGCCGAGGCAGGGGTACCTTGTTGCCAAGATAAGTCTGGGATAGAGGATGGGATCGCCGCGTCCCTGTGGACATCGGCTACTGTGTGACTCTTTTGAGTCGGACGTGGGTGATCAGACCCTGGTTGAGCAAACCGCCAAACACCGAGGCCCTGGCCTACGCTCTCTTGAGAGTCTGAAACATTCTCAATTACTGAACCCCCTGAACTTTCCAATTCCAGGGTTAAAATATTAAGTGGCAAATCCTCTTTTGGGACAGGCGCTGCACTGGACTCTTGGGCCTTAACACAAACTCTGTCTGGGGTAGAGGTACGATGAGATGCACTAGAAGTTGGTGAATGTCGAGAGGACTTCCGTTTATGTGAATCCTTTTTAGAGGATTTATGGCTACGGTGTGACCGCGAACTATTCTTAGATCTAGAGGAATCCTCGCCGTGACCACTGGTGGAACCTTCCGTCCTACTCTTCTTACTCGCCGGTGAAGAGGCACGACTAAATGACTGGTGTCTAAGAGGAGACCTAGACCGGGATCTCGCCCGAGACGAGGAGGCGGATACCGAGGGTGTAGGCTCTCTTGGGCGTTTAGGTGTAGTAGCAGAGGATACAGAACCCTGACCAGTCTCCGCCGGCTTAATACTCGTGACTCTAGAGGAACGTTTAGGGGGAGGGTGTTCGGAGAGCAATCTATCCCAAAGTGGGACGTTGTCACATTGAAGTGATTTATGCGCAACAATGGTAGTGTAGGCTGACATCTGTTGCCTAACCTCTCTCAACGCTACCGCCGCGGTCTTATCATTATCACACAGGACCTTTAAAGCTAATTGGGAGCAAAAAGAACAATTACGCATAACCCAGAGACCCCTTGAACGGTCTAGACATTTAACACACCTTATGCAACGGGTATGCGCAAAAATAGGGATACCAGCACAAGCAGGGGTAGTGCACAAAGCAAAAACTGGGGCCACGGTAGCCATGACAGAGACTGGTGGGAGGAAACTACCGCCGGGTCTGTATTGGTCCGCCGGAGCTCAGCTCTGGAAAAAAAGAAAATTTCCAGGAATTAATGCTCATAAGGTTAACCCAACATGTTCGCACACAAGTGTTAATAACCCGCCGGGTAACGAGATGTAATGACACAAACACAGCTCGCTACGCGGTGGGGTTCAGAAAATCTAAACAAATCTTTTGTTAAAGAAAGTGAAGAATACCCTCTGATATAATATAACGGTCCAGCATGGCGCTTATAGTCTCTTGGTGGTGGTGACTGTCTCAAGATTCAATTTTGTAACAAAGCAACCCCCCATAAAGACGCCGGCCCTTGAAATATTTTAGTAGAATAGCACAGGGCAGGATGATACGAGATCTGATGTCTAACGAATTGTCACAAAAGATCGCTGTAAGTTTGAAGGCGGCGATACCTACTTGTATCACTAAATTAAGTGGTTAAATCGAAATCGAATTTTGTAAATTCCTTAGTTCCTCCACCTAGGAGCACCCGTCGGTTGAGAAGAATCGATATATTAACCTAATTTGAACCTTCAATCGCCGTAAGAGTAAAGGCGGCGATACACATAGTATCACTAAAATGGATTGGTTAACTAGCTGAAAGACATAAGTCGTTCATCCCACCCTACCCAGGTGCACCCGCCGGGTGAGATGTCCAAACGTTAACCCCATAAGTTCCTGTCCCCACTTCTTTGTAAAAGATCGCCGGGGAGGAAAGCCTAAAACAACAGCTAGGTTTTTCAAGTGATTTTTGTAAAACCGGGTAGAAAAACTACATAACGTATGTCCGCATGAACAACGTTATATAGATGGGAACAGCCACCCCGCCGGGAATCAAAGGAGGCCTGAAACCAGGCATCCACAGAGACGCAGTCCTGGAGAGCCACAGACACCCCAACGCCGGGGAAACAAGCCAGTGTTAACAACCACGTGTGGCCCAACACGGCTCGCGGCCGGGATTTTCATGGTGAAACCGAGAAAACCCCGCCGGAAGGCAACCCACCCTGAACAGACACCATCTGAACAACAAGAGACACGAGGAGAGCCACGCACGACAACCCCAAGGTCACTCCATAATCCGTGGAATTAGCCAATACACAACTAAACCAGGAAACAATTATAGTCCGAGGAATTAGCCAATACACAACTAAAACCCGGATACACATGACAGAGTAGGGCATATTTATCAATAATAAACAATAACACTAGTACATGTGGCAAAGCTACGAGCGGCTGGCTAGGCCTAGGTAGACGGCATAATAAAAGTTGAAATATACACAAACACTGGAAATATCACAACAGGAACCACCGCCAACACACCACCGTAGCACAAACTTCCGACCAAGGGAAGACTGACTCGGGACCCAGAAAAAACTTCACTAAGTGAAGAAAAATACGCTGGGAACGTCAGAAACAAAGCTTACCTCATCAGAAAGATAAAAGGCAGCACTAACTAACGCGTAGTGAAAGCCGCCTGCATCACAAACTAACTAAGCTGTGAAAAAGTTCACATGTCCACAATGGGACCACGAGGGTACATCCGAAATAGATGCCCCATACACTCGACCCAAAATACACTGCACTGCGGGCAACCAGCCCAGGACACTCCTGCTACGCCTATCCTAACCTTACTCGATACATCCTGGAGTAAACAAATGAGAAAAAACTCACTAGGGACGCCACGAATGCGGAACTAGCGGAGCGTGGGGAGGCACGTCCGGGCAGGCTGAACGCAGAGCAGAGAAGGAAGAATGACGCCTGAATCAGCGTCTGGTCAGAGATCCACACAAGTACATCCACGATATGATGGAAAGCTTATTGGATAGTTATTCTTATTTTTTTTTTTTTTTTTTTTTTACGAAGTTTTTTCGTAGTGAGAACCCAATTCATAATGACTGAAGCCATGAGTGAGGTCGCGTGCGCTCATGATGAAGGCTCCTCAGTTTTTAAATGCTCTGCGCGGTAGATTCAAAACTATGGCGGATTAGTGTTTGAAGAGGATGCCTTATGTAATAGGCATGTTCGTCAATGATGGAGGGGCCACTAATAAATAATATGCAGGATAGGGGCAAGAATAGCAGCATTCGCCTTGAGTATCCTGCAGGTTATATTGTCTGGTCTAGTCGCTTTGTTAACATTTACTTCAAATAAAAGTATCTCGATTCCACGGGTATGTATAGTCAGTGGAGGTATAGGTGGGTGTGGTGATGGTGATAGTTCCGTCAAGTC
This sequence comes from Paralithodes platypus, assembly GCA_032716605.1. Classification (NCBI taxonomy): domain Eukaryota; kingdom Metazoa; phylum Arthropoda; class Malacostraca; order Decapoda; family Lithodidae; genus Paralithodes; species Paralithodes platypus. The sequence continues at coordinate 31,557,325 of CM064547.1, forward strand.
TGCTTGTTCTTGTGTAAAAACTGACTGGAACTGTCAATTTAGTGCATGTGCTTTGTCCTTTGGAAGTGTGACCAGAAAATCATTATGTAATAATGTTGTAATACCAAGTCTTGTTTGCGCGCTTTGAAGCTCTAGAATTGTTTATGGTTTTGCATGTTGTTTGTGAGGAAAGTGGTTGTGTAGTTAGTTTATCCTTGTTTAATTTATCTTTACAATGTTTTTTTAATGTTATTGTAGTGTTCGCAGTGTTCTGTGTCGTAACGCTTAGCTGTCTTGTATGCTTTTATCTTGTTTCTGTATAGTTTTCATAACTGTCTATAGAACCATGGTGGTGACTGGTTCCGTGTAACTGTCTTCTTGGGTATGTGCTTGTCCATTGTGTCATGTATAAAGTCACAGAGTCTGGTCCAATTTAGTTCAACAGAATTGGCCATTGGGTCGTTGTCAAGGAATGTGTCTCTAAAGTCAGTTAAGTCTACCAAGATGGCTCCCATGTCTGCTCTGTTGTAAAGGTTTTTCCTGGGTAATTGTTTCTGGATGTTTGGTTCTATGTTTGCATCTACAAATATCATGTCGTGATCGCTAAGCCCTGGTGTAAACCGTGTTCTTGTAATAAAAGAGGTGTTGTTCGTAAGGAACAAGTCTGATATGTTGGATTTGACCCGCTCTTATATTGGGGTTGTTTCTTGTTACACTAATTTGTGTACATGGTTCAAATACTGTTTGTGGGAGTGAATGGGTGTTGATTATGTCAATTGATTTTTTGTGGAATGATCTGTCAGTCTGTGGTAGTATTATGTCACTTTCATGGGCACCATTCTCCATTGTCACGTAAGCTGTCCAGTTAATGTTTCTTAAATTGAAATCTCCAGCCAGCCATATGTTCTTGGAGAGATCAATTTTATATAGAGATTCGTCAAGGGACTGCAGGTAATCTACGTTAGTCTTAGGGGGCTGGTAAAATGATCCTATATAAAGTATCCTGCCGTCCTATATTTGTGTTATAATCCATCAAATTTCTATGTCTGCGCTAAGTTCAATGACTGGTGTTATTACTAGTCCCAGCTTCGTCGCTATCATGACTCCATCGTGGTCTCTGTGCTGTCTGTCTTTATTATGTAAGATCATAGTATGGGAACTGTCTGTCGGGAAGACTTCACTGTCCCAAATGTCAGGATTGAGCCAAGTTTCTGTCCCTATAACAATGTCAGTGTCATAAGTCTCAAGGGTGTGGTGAAGCGGCTCTTTTGTTAATGATGCTGCGAAATTTGATGATGAGGGTTCTGCGGGTGGAAGTCTCCCTGTTAGGGGAGTTTTTGGAGGTGGTTGTGGTAGAGGGAGGGCTAAGGGAATTTAAGGAGTTGGGTGGTGTTATGGGTGTTATTCAAAATTGGGGCTTAAAGGTAGGATGGTTTGGTGTGGAGTGGTATGGTTGTTGATGTGTCGGGGAGGTCGGGTCATGCAGTCTGTTTTGTGTAGGAGAGGAATAGTCAAGGTCGTCTTCGATATACAGACCAAGAAGCTCTGTGGAGGTGAATAATCCACAGATACAGTTGAGCACAACTAACTTCTGGGAAGCTGTTTTAGCAAGAGTGGTATTATGATCTTTCCAAGATAGGTCAGAATAAAACGAAATACCAAGAATACTGAGAGAGGACGAAGGATTGATTTGTGTATTATTGAAGTATAAGGGATAGTCATGTGGAAGATTGTGACGAGTAGATCGATGGAGAAATTGGGTTTTGGGAGCATTAAAAGTAACAAGATTTTCTTTGCCCCAATTGGAAATAGTTGACAAATCAGAAGATAGGCGTGCTATGGCCTTATCACATGAATTTTGGAGGGATTGCATGGGCCACAGGCCACCGTCTCTGATCGGGGTTGTTCCTGACGCAGTACTTTGTTCCTGAAGAAGCAGCTGTAGTCTGAAGTTGCCACAGCTCAGACCTCCATCCCCGTCCCTTGTTCCTGACACGATATGGAAGCAGAAACACCGAGTCACCCTGCCCGGTTTCCCCTATTATCCGACGACGCCCCCAGACCCTCATGCTACCCACCAAACAAAGAAGTCCTGAGGCACCAGTAAGCCAAGACTGTGTCGTATAT
>CM064547.1:31561930-31664430 GCA_032716605.1 Paralithodes platypus
CCCGTGAGGTCTTGTTCCAGTCTAGGGAGTGAGACATGTGAAGCACGTAGAGTACAACGAGCACCTGCCATCTTGCCTTCACATGAGGCACGGTGCTCACTCATGGCCCGAAACGACCCCATCTCTGAAGCCACCTTCGTTCCCGTGCTTCACTGTCTCACCCCCTACACTCGGACTCTCACACTTACACACACACAACGCCACCTGTTGAGCAGATAACTCACCAGGCATTGCACCCCTATAGCATATTTTGAATATGGGAATATTCATACAGTGCTATTTAATCAGGGAACAATGAGGGTATTTTATTGACGTTTCGGTGGGCTTGTGGTAATGCACTGATACCAGGTACAGCACAAATTCCATCCCAATAATATCTTCCCATTGATACATCGGGATTTGAACCCGGGACCTTTGGATTACCAGGCCAGTGGTAAGACCACTCCACCACACCTCCCCTAAACCGTAGCCCCTTTACCGGGGCTATTCAGTTTAAGTGAAATATACAGCAGCCATATTGATTGGTGGACAATTTATTTATTTGAATGCACAATACCAACACAAATAGGTCCGTAAATTCCGTTAGATTATACAATATCAAACAGCAATATCAAACCTGGAACTGCTAGATGTCACCAAAGCTGATGATCCTGTGTAAAGTGGCAGTGCAGGGAAATGTACCAATTCGTGGGATTTGGGGATCTGGCCCATCAACTAAAAAATTACGTAATGTGTAACCATTGGACGATTATATGCAGAGTTGGAAGTACCTGTGAGAGGTAAAAGGTTCATGGAGACGGTATCAGTACATTTTAACACCAGGCGCTCTCACCACACAAACAAGACGAGTCACCTCAACACCATGCCATCTCAACACTAAACCTTTTCTTCACCAGTCGGTTTCATCACCTTACCAGCTCAATACCAAGCCAGTTCGATACCAAGGCATCTCAATACCTCACGTTGCCACATCTACTATCCTGTGCAGCGATCACGGGTAAACCCCCCCCCCCCCTCTCTCTCTCTCTCTCTCGTCTATGCAGTAAAGATAGGGATAACATATGCTCTGATGCTCTCTACCCGTTATAGAGAAAATTGTCGTTTATTTTGACACACACACATATTATATATACACTATAAATTATATACATATAAATATATATATATATATATATATATATATATATATATTGAGAATATATCACAAATACACGTGAGCCACTAAATGTTTCTAGTCTCTCAGTGGGGATCGAACCATCGACCATCAGGACGATAGCCGACGCCTTAATCAATTACACCACGGCAGACTGCCGTGGTGTAATTGATTAAAGCGTCGGCTATCGTCCTGATGGTCGATGGTTCGATCCCCGCTGAGAGACTAGAAATATATATATATATATATATATATATATATATATATATATATTTAGGTATATATATACAGTACAGTATATTCAATTCAAAAATTCTTTATTCAAATTTTTTAAACAAATGTACAAACATGTCATACAATTCATTCACTCGCATGTATATATACTAATTATACATAAAATGGCCTACCCAAGAATCAATTGTGATAATAGTATATTGTTCTGTACATAGATTGTTTATGATTTCATTACATTCCTCTCTTGATAGAGTATTACTCCCCATATCTCTCATGTGACATAGTTGTTGTTGTTGTTGTTGTTGTTCCCCAAGCTGCCTGGCCGAACAGCCCCAAGGCCCCGAGCAATTCCAAGGCCATAACCGAGCGCCCCCACAGAACCCTCCCTGCCGACCACAATAAAGCCTGGGTGACCGAAGCCACTCCATGGCGGGGAGCTGAGGAGGGTGCGGAAACGCCCGGGAAACCAAAGCCCCACCCAGGGCCCTGTGCCCCTCAGCAATTATGAAGAGAAAGTTGAGGGGCAAGGAAAAAATGTGACGCTTTGGCTTCCAATCTTGGTAGATTGGGAGGTCAATCCACGGAAAAGACGCCGTCATTTGAGATCTAGAAAATATATAAGTTAAAGGAACAGTAAGAGTAAGCTATGGGTATGGCAGAGATCGCTCAGTTCTCACTCTGATAGACCAGCCCATCACCATGACATAGTTCTCTGATCTGGCTACAAATTCGGCTAAAATCATCCTGTCTATTACATTCTGCATGCCATTGTTCAATTATCTGTTTTCTGACATATTATATCGGGCTGTTAGATGTCTAATATTACCGCACATGACAGAGTAGGAGCCAAGGCGAGCCATGTTATAAATAGTGTTTACTATAATTAGACTTGGAAATAAGATTAAGGAAATTGACAGTTGTTTTGCAAACCCTAGCTCTGGATCCATGACTTGTGCCAGGTGTGGCAGCAGATGACAGTGGGTTGTCCAAGGTATTCTCCAGACTCGCCTTACTGCCACTCGCCACGCTCGATAAACATCCTTTATACTGTTATCATACAGTGCTAACATTTGACTTCCATAACAAATTGTACAATACTTGTGAAATAGATAGTTTCTTATATGAGAAGTAACATTACAAAACTTTCCTAAAAAATATATTTTATTGCCGGTTAAAAAATGTTATACATTTTGTCACGTCAGTTTTTCTTATATTATGTATTACATGACCCAGATGAATTACAGAATCAACCATTTCAACCTTTTTACCATTAATTATAATATTAAGATTAGTGACATTATCTAATTTATAGCTATGAATCATTGTTTAACTTTGCATTGAGTATGATGTCATGCTCTTGAGCATAGGCCTCACAAAGAGATACCAATATGTTAAGAGCTTCTAAACTCGGTGCTAGTAAGGTAAGGTCATCCGCATAAGCAACAGCTCCAACAAATGAACCCCCCATATAGCAACCCACACCACTGTTACTTAACTGTGCAAGCAAATCATCTACATATATACAGAACAGTACTGGCAAAATTGGTGACCGGTCAACTCAACCAGTAGACCATTTCAACCAGTAGCTCTCAACCAGTACTAAATCAACCAATACGGTTAGGTACGGTTAGGTTAGGTTAGGTTAGGTTAGTATTATATTTTGGCACTGGTTTGGTTGGTCTGGGTTAATTTGGCACTGGTTGAGAGATACTGATTGAAATGAAATTACCCCTCCTTGTTTTACACCATTGGTGACGTCAACATATTCTGACATTTCACGGCCCCATCGAACTCTTAGTTTCTGGTTAACATTCATATTTAATAAAAGCCTGCAGATTGAAGGACATACATTCCTAGACAATAATTGTCTAAACAATTTACAATAATTAACTCTATCGAAGGCTTTACTGACATCTAATAGTAGGGTATATACATTAGTTTACTGACATCTAATATTAGGGTATATACATTAGTTTACTGACATCTAATAGTAGGGTATATACATTAGTTTACTGACATCTAATAGTAGGGTATATACATTAGTTTACTGACATCTAATAGTAGGGTATATACATTAGTTTACTGACATCTAATAGTAGGGTATATACATTAGTTTACTGACATCTAATAGTAGGGTGTATACATTAGTTTACTGACATCTAATAGTAGGGTATATACATTAGTTTACTGACATCTAATAGTAGGGTATATACATTAGTTTACTGACATCTAATAGTAGGGTATATACATTAGTTTACTGACATCTAATAGTAGGGTATATACATTAGTTTACTGACATCTAATAGTAGGGTGTATACATTAGTTTACTGACATCTAATAGTAGGGTGTATACATTAGTTTACTGACATCTAATAGTAGGGTATATACATTAGTTTACTGACATCTAATAGTAGGGTATATACATTAGTTTACTGACATCTAATAGTAGGGTATATACATTAGTTTACTGACATCTAATAGTAGGGTATATACATTAGTTTACTGACATCAATAGTAGGGTATATACATTAGTTTACTGACATCTAATAGTAGGGTATATACATTAGTTTACTGACATCTAATAGTAGGGTGTATACATTAGTTTACTGACATCTAATAGTAGGGTATATACATTAGTTTACTGACATCTAATAGTAGGGTATATACATTAGTTTACTGACATCTAATAGTAGGGTATATACATTAGTTTACTGACATCTAATAGTAGGTGTATACATTAGTTTACTGACATCTAATAGTAGGGTATATACATTAGTTTACTGACATCTAATAGTAGGGTATATACATTAGTTTACTGACATCTAATAGTAGGGTATATACATTAGTTTACTGACATCTAATAGTAGGGTATATACATTAGTTTACTGACATCTAATAGTAGGGTGTATACATTAGTTTACTGACATCTAATAGTAGGGTATATACATTAGTTTACTGACATCTAATAGTAGGGTATATACATTAGTTTACTGACATCTAATATTAGGGTATATACATTAGTTTACTGACATCTAATAGTAGGGTATATACATTAGTTTACTGACATCTAATAGTAGGGTATATACATTAGTTTACTGACATCTAATAGTAGGGTATATACATTAGTTTACTGACATCTAATAGTAGGGTATATACATTAGTTTTATAATAATTAAAAAATATATAGCTTCCTGCACTAAGCTAGTGCATACACTAGTGGATGACCCTGCCTTAAAGCTAAATGGAAGGTCGTTTGAGTTCAATAATCCTCTTCCTTATGCATAATAATTTTGTCTAATAGGTTGCCTAATATACTGCCGAGTGTTATAGCCCTAAAATTATCCGATAAACATAAATTAGTCCGCCTTCCCTTAGGGATAGGTACCATGGTACCAGTTAACATCCCTTCAGGTGACGTACCATGCTTTACCATTGAAGTCAATAGAAGAGACAAACATACATGCAACCTATGACTGCCGTTGATAATATGATTCGACATCAGCAAAGAATTACCATCTCTTTTATTGTCTTTGAGAGTTCTAAGTGCATTATTTACACACTAGGACTTATATTATGGCTGTTTTTACACGAACAGGACGCATACTTGCATGACGTCAGAATAGCTTCATCAATATCAGCTACCAATTGCTGCATGTCCTGATTATCAAACGCAACACAATTATACAATCATTCAAATTTATAAACAAATATATTCGCTATATTACCTTCACCGCACACACCATCAACATTAAGAGGGTAATAGTTTATGTGCGAATAATGCTTATATACCTCTCCCCAGAACTCCTTTGTTAAACCAATGCTAAACACTTCAGCTAACTTCTCTGATCTTATATTACCTTCCTGCTGTTTAACCAACTTACAAGCCTTATGATACTGAGCCCTAGTTCTCCGTCTGAGGTCCGCTATTATACCACTTTCTGGTTGCCCATTTTCTTTCCACAATTTATGCCAGAATAAGGAGGACTTAAAACCATTTTCCACATAATCGTTCCAACCTGGCACACGCTTAGATATCCTAGAATAGAAGTATCACTTGCCGCAACCATAGCTTTAACTATACTATCATGAAAAACCGTAATTTGATCAGTATGGTCTGTACAGAAGCTGTCATCACAACGAAGAGCTTCTATGGGTAACTCAATCATTGATAACCTAACATCCAAATGTTCACTATATCTATCTTTATCCATCTCAGAAGTTTTACACCATAAAGGCCTAGGACAATTAATTATCGGGTAAGCATTATCTTTACACTATTCATATTACAGTCAAATTCACACTTGATTGCGACATGGTCTGAAAAATTACTTACACAATCAACAGGGTCATATGAAATTAGCTTAGAAACAATATTTTCGCTTAAAACAAAATTATCTATTAAAGATTTAGCTCCACTACCCTTGCTGCAGAATGAATATTCTACTGAACAGCATGGATCGTTTGCGCAAAAATATAAATTTGCATCATTGAAAAAGTTGGTTAAAGACTGAGTTTGGTGTGTTAATCTATCTAAATCAGTTTTTAAATCTCCGCCAATACATATATAATCAGCATCAACTTCATTAATTAAAATATCTATATCATTCAATATGTCATTAAATTCAATAAGGTTAAAATGCAAACACCGGTCATCACAGGGCATGTACACACACACTAATAAAATAACCTTATCCGCTAACCCAACTGTCACAGCACACTTTCGCTTTGAGGGTATATATAAAATGTATGTATATATATATATATATATATATATATATATATATATATATATATATATACCGGTATATACATATATATATATATAATATATATATATATATATATATATATATATATATACATATATATATATATATATATATATATATATATATATATATATATATATATATACAGTATATATATTTATTAGTGCCCCTCCATCATTAACGATGTGCCTTAATATTGTTTATGGCCAATCTTTGAACTCAAGCTTGTCTTTCAAACTTCCCGCCCGGGAGAGATCCAAATACGATTGCCACATATTGTGAGCGAAACGCTCTTAAAAACCACGCACGGACTCGTCCTATATGATGTATTTGAATTGAATTGAATTGAAACTTTTTATTTAGCCAGTAGAACATACACATGATAATCATAATACAAAATTAACATTACATTGGCTGAGCCTTGTGAGAGGTATCTCTCTTAAAGGCACGTCAAGCTTAAACTCGAAAGCTTTTACAGTAATAATATGAAAACAGTAACTAATTTCAAAATTGTACACACTACAAGAAAAATACCCGGGTCAAAATTAGATTTACTAATCAAATAGATACAGCAAAGTTTTTGTTTCTTCATAATTTGTATGTCGTTATAGTTCTTTTAGATACTCTACAGTTAAGGTTAATAAATAACTTGTGCAATAATATCAGTATACTAGCGAAAAAATTAAAATATTTCCATAGAGAAAATATATAATCCAAGCGACCCCGATATATTAGTCCAGACCCATGTAATTATTTCGTCTCTATTAGAAATTTAAAATATGGAAAACGATAGTTATTATATACACGCATTTACATTAAGATATCAACCTATACTCACTCATATACACACATATACTGGATGTACGTCCACACGCTGTACGTAAATACGCACTTACACATACGAACACATAATACCAACTTGTACACGCACATGCACTTACATATACGCATGCACCCAGAAGTACATACGTAATTATCCACACAAATATATACCCAAGGACTGCACACATGCAAATACATATATAAAAATGAAATGTTAATATTTGGACAGTAGATGTCTTTTTAGTGCAACTTTGAAGCCAGACACTGTGTTTATATTTTGCAATGCTTGTGGTAACTGATGTGGGCACTACTCTAGAAAAAACTAGCAAAAAAATAAAAAATAAAAAGATTAAACTTGATCTTAGCATTGCGCTTCTCATGCGTCTGCTGTTTCTGCGCGCTTCGCCTCACTCATCGAAGCGATCACTCGCTCTTATTACTCCCGGGCCCACTTGCTTCGGACGTGTGTAGGGGCGCTCCAGCCTAGCCTTCATTCTTCACCTCCCCTCGGTTATGGTGAGTCTTTTGCTGACATGTACATGCTCAGTGCTGAGAATAAGTAGCTTATAGACTAGGCATAGGCTGTGAGTGTCCTTTAGTGGGCCCTGGAGACTGTTTTTCTGGGTTCAATATGCTAAAGCGAGTGTGTTAGGCGGAGTCCTCGTTGTGATAAGGCGAGGCTCCCACGTGCTTGTTTTATAATCCTATCTCATTTTAGTTCACTGTTAGTAATGAGGCTTCTTATAGGGTGAACCGGGGCCTGTTGTTCGGTCCATATTGGGTGTGCAACAGTATGCCACGTGGGCTAGTGCTCGTGGACTGTTTCACTTAGTTGAGGGGTCCTGCACTTGGCCATGCTGCTCTTCAACCTACTCTTCGTGGTTTCTACGTGTTATTATGGTCATCGCTGGATCGCAGGTTTGTGCTACAATGACTGATTTCATTGCCATCTGCCTCCATCTAGTTGGCCTCATGTAGGTTGTGTATATATGGCTAGGGTGTGTTATTCTTGATTCTTATTATTATTCATGTATAACCATGCCATGTATGTGCACGTTGTTCATTCCTTTTTGGAGGGTTGGCCCTTCCGGCGGAATTTTTATAGAAGTGAGACTTAAATCAACGTGCCTCTAGTTGTTTCGCGTGGTTTTTCCGCCGGTAAGCATCTAGAGTTATGTTAAAATTCAAATATCCTCGCTTGGTACGGGATTGAAATGGAATTTGTTTGTTTTGTTTACGGCGTCTAGTATGTTCTCGGCTCGACCGGCATTTTACTAAAATTGTGTTCTGAGAGTGATCGGCTAGTCCGCTTCCGTTACAACAATTTATTCCGCCGCATAAACTTAACAGAGAAAACGTTCGTTGCTTGGTACTGTCCGAATGTTTATCCGGGCGGTTGAAAGTGGGGAGCCACTGCCGCCGGGACAATAACGGCTAAGCCGAGAAACGAACTCACCCATTCCTATCTTGTAGCTTTCAGTTGTCTGTATTGCTTGAATTAATGGCGCTGGTCCACCGGGATTAAGAATTAATATCCAGAGTTGCGTTATCGCCGGGTTTAGCTCTTGCATCACAAGACGGGATGAGGTCAGTGTTAACCACTTAGGTAAGAAGTTATATACATAAGTAGCACATGGTAGGCTACTAACTACTCACTTACATTTCCGGGGAATGTACTTAACGTAAGGGGAACTAAGATTGTTTAGTGTTATTCAACTCTTCTTTCTCTTTAACGTTGGAGATATATTTATTGAATATTAGCTTTTCCAGCCTAGCATGTCCTTATGAGCATTGATTCTTGGAATTTCTCACCCACAGGTTCGCATGTGGGACACCTAGAAGGATCTGCAATCTCCCTGGCGGGAGGAAGTTAATCATGGATAAGAGTGCATTCTCTTTTTGTTCTGCTTAGGGTTGTAAAAATATAACGGTCATTGGGCACATTCTATGTGTTAAGTGTGTTCCTTGTCTAGACCGATCTCACGGTCGTTGGCTTTCCCAATCATGCCCCAAGTGTTCAGCCCTCCGCAATGCTTATTTAAACCATGCTGATAGTCAGTGCAAGACTATTTTACTTGATAATCAGTCAGTGTATGTAACGTACTGTAAGACGGTGGCCCACAAATCATTGCAATTGGATGACCAAATTTTAGAGGATTTGCTTAAAGTCAGTTACTTCACCCCTCGGGGGTTCTTCTCGTGAAACTTCCTCCCGCCAGTCCAAGCGACCTAGGACCACAGATCCGCCGGACGCACCTCCGTCGTCTAGTCTGCGTGACAGGTCCCGCTCTCCTAGACCACGACCCAAGTCGCCTTCTGTAGAACAAGCGGCGAAGAGGTCTCGCTCTGATTTTGACGCCGCACTATCTGCAGGTGATGACAAGTACAAGAAGAGTCGGTCTAGGAAGTCCTCCTCATCATCGAAGAAGGCGGCGCAGCCTCCACCCAAACCGGTTAAACAGTCTTCGTCGAGTAAGGAGGCACCCAGAAACACATCTAGTCATGTCTCAGGCCATTCTCACCGGTATACCATTCCTCACAACCCGCAGCCAGAACCTAAGGTCTTGCCGGTATTGGGAACGGAGAGGGGCAGCAGCAAGTGTTCTAGCCGGCAGGAGTATGAGAGCTCTTCTGACCAACCCGCCTCAGTTCAAGACCCTTCAGAGTATGACATACCGGATCTGAGCTTTCGAGACTTTTCTGAGTTCAACGTTCTCGACGAAGCACAAACAAACAAGAACACACGATTCCGCTGCCCGGGTTGGCGAGTCTCGGTTGGAGGCTTTACCGGCCCCCCTGACCCGGTCACCGGGATCTACCTTACACCAACAAGGAGTACACGCCGAGGAGCTGGCGTCTGGCCAACGTCCTTCTTCTCAGCATTCAGGAACGCAGAACTCAGAAATGTCGAAGTCCGCGTCCCAGTCAGATCAAGAAAGTGGGGTTTTTGTAGCGAGGGACCAATTACAGGAGTTATTTGATTTTATGAGACAGGTTAAAGGTGAGCGGCAGGTATCAGTTCCAGTACCAGTAGCCCCGGTGGTGCGACCTCTGGGGCAAATACTTGTTCAACCTCAAGTTGATGTAAATTTACCTCCCCCTACTGTCACTCCTATAGCTTCCACTTCGGGAGCTACGGCGCTGTTGCCGTCAAATCTGAAGTTGTTCTCTGATTTACTTCCTCCCCCTCTTGATAAATCCATTCCCAGTAAAAAAGAGCCCTATGCCACTTTTATATGGACCGGATACGTCTTGGTCTGTTATTAAGCCTTTACGCCCCGAGGTCGCACAACCCACAGTTACGGGCGAGTCCCCTGTTCTGGAACATTGGGTTATTGAGGCAAGTGATGCTAAGAAATTAAGGGCCAAGAACCAGTCTGGAGAGGTACTTGATGTTGTCGTCAGGGCCATTCCTACATTCTATAATCCTGACTATTTTGTGTACATGTCATCTCCTGCCTTGCCTCCCGCTTCTGCCGGAAAACTATTTTCCGACTAGACTAAATCAGATGGGTTTAACGATTTAAAACTGTTACAGGGCTTGACCCCAGAGTTAAATTCAATATCCTTCAGGGACTCTGCAGGGTCTTCACTAGTCCAGATTCAAGGAGGGGGGGGGGGGAGGGGGAGGCGGAGTCAGGGCCGTGGGTTGCATGGGGACAAGAGGCCCAGCTGTTTGCCAGCACAATAACAAACAAAAGCAGTCATCAGCTTCCTCAAGAAGACAATCATTGATTTTCAATGCCGGTAGGCAAGGCGGTAGGGATACCTCAACATACTTTTTATTTTTGGGGGGCCTCTAAACTTTCTTTATGCCAGTTACCTGAACCTTTTTGTTCTCCCACAAAGGTCCAGATCGATAAAGACTATAAGATGAGGCAGAAAGCCTGGAGACTGGCGTCCCAATATTTACTCAGCCGCCAGCTTGCGGCCTCTCTGGCCAGGACGACTGAGTCAGTAACGGACGCCGGAACCCAGAAGGCTCTTTCTCTGACTAGGCGCCTTCTTCTCCAAAACTCCATTCAGTCTCTCGGCGACATCCGGACTGCTCTCTTTGAGGCGGTACGGGTCCGTCAAGACCTGAGGATGTACTTGGTTAGGAGGCTCCCTGCAGAGATCGGTAGGAGACTAATATTATCAAATGTTTTCACCAAGACCCTAACCTCAGACGATGCCTGGCGCACTGTCAATTTCCTTCTAGACTCACAACCTGCCACTACTTCTAAGTCAAAGAGTGAGCAATCAGTTAAATCTAAATTTAATGCTAAGAGTTCCTTTCGTGGTCAATCCCAGTCATTTCAGTCATCAAAGACTTACACAGCCCCTGCGAGTAACGGGTCGTCTCGTGGACGAGGTCAATCCAGGGGTCGAGGGCATTGGTTCAGGGGTCAGTCTAGGGGTAAACCCAGTAGTCATGGTAGCAAGGCCTCTCATCCCCCCATTCCAAAATCAGAGTCACAACCCTCCTCTTCATAAAACTGAGACACCACAAGGCTCTCTCACTCCCAGTGCCAAGGCAAGGCGAGACGGAACCGAGAGTAGTACTGCCGGACAACACCAGTTATGCAACTGGCAACTTCTGAGATTGTCATCGGGCATGGCCCCGGCAAACATGGGCAAGGACAGTGGTCCGCAAAGGCCTCTCCTGGCGATGGTCCCGGCGACCCCGTTTACGTATCCCCACAGAATTCAATCTTGTTTCATTGGAGGTGGGATCCGTCGTCAAAAAGATGGCCCAAAAGCAGATCATTATCCCCAGTCCTTTGTCACAGCCCGTGTTCACATCCCGGTTGTTCCTGGTGCCAAAGAGGGACAGTGTTCAGATGAGGCCAGTGATCGACCTCTCTTATCTCAACACCCATATTCACAATCAGTCGTTCAGGATGCTGACTGTGAATCAGATCAGATTGACACTCCCGCCGCAGGGTTGGATGTGTTCCATCGATCTAACAAAAGCCTATTGGCATGTCCCAATCAACAAACATTTTCAAAAGTATCTAGGTTTGCGCAACGGGGATCAAACGTTTGTCTTTCAAAGAATGCCCTTTGGTTTAAATATAGCACCCTGGGTTTTCACAAAATTAGTCCGACAGGCTTTGCTACCATTACTCAAACAGGGGATCATGATGTTATGGTACCTAGACGATTGGTTAATAGTAGCACAATCCAAAATAATCTGCCTCCAACATGTACAACAAGTGTTAACTCATGTAGCTGCCTTGGGGTTCAAGGTGAACTTAGCAAAGTCCTCCTTTATCCCCACCAGGAAAATCCAATGGGTGGGCCTTATCTGGGATACCGAGTTTCTCACTCTGACTCAGAATGAAGACAACCATCAGAGATTTCGGAGGAAACTCTTTCGGTTTCTTCATTCTCTGACAACAACGAGGAGGATCTGGGAATCTCTGGTAGGCTCACTCAATTGGATACAGCTGACGGTCCCGTTAGGTCGTCTGAAGGTAAAACAAATTATTTTGGAAGGAAACAGGTGCTTTCCGCTGTTGCCAGCGGAAACACTGCGGAAAATTCCAACTTTAATCCACATCTTCCTGGCGGCTTGGGCGAAGCCAGAAATAATACACTCCTCTTTGACATGGACAGCTCCTCCTCCGACGGTCTGGATAGATACAGACGCGTCAGGTACCCTGGGATGGAGTTACCAGACAAACCTAGGTCATCAGGGTCAGGGTCTATGGTCCAAATCAAATCACCTTCATAGTTGTTAGTCCCACTATTCTTTTTACAGGAGCACGGCATGAGCCAGGCGGGAAACTCCCAAGCCTTCAGAATGGATAATCTGACTGCAGTGAGATGCATTCAGAAACAAGGGTCAGCGAGATCTTGAGTGTTACAAGGGTTGTCGGAAAATATCTTTCGACTAGCTGCCAGGCTAGAGATTTATCTTCATGCAACATATTTGCCCGGCGTGGCGAACGTGTGGGCAGACGCTCTGTCTCGGAGACAGGGCACTCAAGTAGAATGGGCTCTCAAGCAAAACATCTTTCAAGAGATGATTGCCGAACCATACCATCCACAAGTGGACTTGTTCGCATCAGAGGCAAATCACAGTCTACCTCAGTACCTCACACGTCGGAGTCAGACTCCGGCGGGGGGTCCAGACGCTTTTCTGGAAGAGTGGAACAAATGGAGCTCCATTTATCTGTTTCCGCCTCCAGATGCATCCTTAATGTGCAAAGTAGTTCACAAACTACGGGGTTATCGAGGCATGGTCTCGATGATCGCGCCGTTGTGGCCAGCTCAAGTTTGGTACAATCAATTAAAGACGTGGTGCGAGAACCCGGTGTCGCTCCCAATCTCGTACTTCCACTTAGACACAAATGGAAACCTCAAGACCTCGCTGACTTTTGCCTTATGAATATTCAGAAGGCCAAGTGGCTAGGCCAGTTTGGGGAAGCTGTAACTCACAAGTTGATTAATCAGTATGCTCTATCAACACAAAGACAGTAGCAATCTCACTGGAAGTCATTCACTACCTGGATCGTAGAAAGTGACCAACAACAGTCCTCGGTGGCTCTGGTGTTTAATTATTTAAATTACCTATTTGAATTGCAAAAGTTGTCAGTTGTCACATTAAGGAATCACCTCACAGCAATTCGGACACCTTTTTTCGATTTAACTGGTCTGTCCGTGCCAGAGGCGGAGGAGAAGGGGTTCATGCGGTCTTGCTTCCGGCTTCGCCCTCCTCTTCGTCAAATCACACCCACCTGGTCTCTTGATCTGGCCCTTGTAATGCTTCACTCCCGTAAATATTGTCATAATCCTCCTTTCGAGTTAAGACTTAAGAAAGAAGTTTTTCTAATGGCATTAGTCACGGGTGACAGGGTCTCTGAGTTGGCGGCGATGAGTTCGGAGCCATCATGCTTAAGATTTTCGAGGCGCATCATGAGTGTACATATTGCGCCTGCTCCCAATATCATTGTAAAGAATGAACACAGTAATCATCTTTTCTCAGAGTTTGAAGTTCCTGCTCTGAAACAGGGCGAAAAGCACCATTTATTATGCCCGGTGCAATCACTCATTTTATTAATGCGGGAATCTCGGCCGGCACAGGCTTCCCTCTGGGTTTCACGGACAGGTAAACGTCTCCAAAAACGCCAGCTAACCGCGTTATTAGTAGAAGTAATTAGAGACAGTAATTCAGGCGTTTTGGGTAGGTCACATGATATCCGGAAGTGGGCTGCATCACTCAGATTCCTACACAATTACTCCCTCGAAGATATTCAACAGACCAAGCTATGGTCATCTAATCATACTTTCTTAACACGTTACCTGTCCGTGAATCTCATGAAACCTTCTCGTACATGTGTAGCATTAAGGCAGAGAGTCTAGTTTTAAGCTATTTTCTGTAAAGAAAAGGGTGGGGGAGGTATGCTAGCTAGGGCCTCTAACCTGCCTCCGATGTGATACAATATATGACGAGAAAGGTCATGTGATAACCCATTCCTTAGACTAAAATAAGTCTAGTCAGGAAAATGTTTATTGTTTATGTTTACTTTATGTATGGCAATAGAGTTTCCATTATGCTCATTAATCTTAAGGATTAGGATTAAAAGCAAGAGTACAAATATTTTTGTAATACAGTACCTGTGGGCCATATATGTATAGGCCACCATATTATCAGTATTTTATAAGAGATGAGATATTGAATTTGTTATGTATTCATAAGCTAAAACGAATAGTTTATGAGTGTTTCACCAACTGTCCTATCAAATGTAACGGTGCTACACAACAGGGCACCTTTAAGGAACGCCGCCTGTACAACCTTTTATTATTTTTATTAAACAACGATCTTTTTCGTACGTGTTTATCTTTTAACCTTAGTAATTTATTAGGGGTTATGATGTTCATGATGAATGTCCCCCTCCAGTCTTGAGATATCAGGCGCATCATCAATGATGAAGGGGCCACTAATAAGTTATAGGTTTGAGTCCCGAAGGGAAGATGGAAAACCTAATATTTAGTAGTGGCCCCGGAATCATTGACGATTTTGGCCCTCCCTTCCATCCCCTTCCCATTTATCTATGTTCTGAAAGTCTTGATATATCAGATTAAGGGTGAGTGATCGCTTCGATGAGTGAGGCGAAGCGTGCAGAAACAGCAGACGCATGAGAAGCGCAATGCTAAGATCAAGTTTAATCTTTTTATTTTATTATTTTCTGCTAGTTTTTTCTAGTTTTGGTACCCACATCATATAGGACGAGTCCGTGAGTGGTTTTTAAGAGCGTTTCGCTCATGATGTGTGGCAATCGTATTTGGATCTCTCCCGGGCGGGAAGTTTGAAAGACAAGCTTGAGTTCAAAGATTGGCCATAAACAATGTTAAGGCGCATCGTCAATGATGATTCCGGGGCCACTACTATATTATTAGGTTTTCCTTCTTCCCTTCGGGACTCAAACCTATTCTATATATATATATATATATATATATATATATAATATATACATATATATATATTTACTATAGGATAACAATGCAAGATATCTCACCATGGCCTCCACACTCTTTGATTACTTTCTGGCTGGAAATAGAACTTAAAATCATCATGTGAGTTTAGAAAGAATATATATGAACAATTATGTTATGCGAGGTTGTAACTCAACTCGCTTATATATTCATTCTATAAAGCTTCTTGTTTAGAATACTTAGAACCAAATCCTGCCCGACAGGAACACAACTAGCACTTAATAATGGTCTTTCTGGGTTACTTATTCTCACTATAAACACAATAAACACACGGGATAATTACACTAGTTTATTATTATTAACATAGAGGTACATATCATAAACACATGGATCTCAACTACAGAGTGTGAGTCCAATGTTTAAACAAGGTGACTGGGAAAGAGTTAACTAAATTTTACTCCTTCATGAATGATTATGTCACTTACAAAGCATCAAACATGAAATATACAATTATAGAAAATACACACGTAAGATATGATGACAATACCTATACGGGTCAAGTGCATAACGAGAGGAATAATAATTATTAAATGTGGGTAGCTGAGACCATCTACTCAGGTACGCACAGTAAGCGAGGCTCGAAATACAAATAGGTTACCCGGTAGGTAGGTAATCAAAGGTGTCGCGTTGTGCGGTTTAGGTAAAACGTACTGCGGTCAAGCTGCATAAATACTTGATTTAGTGTAACGTTAAATCGGTAACACAAGATATGAAATTCGCTTTACTCTAGCTGGACGGGTAATTAAATTTATAATTTAATTATATAAGAATAATTGTGAATAATCTCTCACAAGATACACGAAAAATAAATTCAATTGTAAATGAGTTTACATCACACTCAATGAGGAACTCAGATTCACCAAGTAGGTAGTGAATAAATATAGCATAAAATAAGCTATATAAGCAGTTGGTTTAAATTAATTAACAAACTACTGTTAATAAAATCAGACACAGAACAACGTAGTGACAGATATATAGCCGAAATGAGGGCTAGTGCAGGAGTTTGAATGAATTAACAAACTACTGTGAATATAATAACATCGTAGAACGGAGTAGCGACTTTGGATAGCCAAAATGACGGCTGATGCAGACAGTTTGAATGAATTAACAACCTACTGGAATTAAAATAAAGACGCAGAACAAAGTAGCGATTTATGGTAACCCGAATACAGGTTGATAAAGTATAGAAAACTATTAAGATACAGAACAAAGTGGTATCTTATAATAAGCCAGAATATAAGGCTATTGAATACAGGAATATACAATCTGAATTCCTAAGTTTGGTTGCAAATAATATCATTAACCGGGTTACCTATTTGGTCAGACTATTCACAAGAACTAATATAGATTAGAAATCTTGAACATAGATTAATTCGAACTCAACTGAACGGGTTTTTACATTGAAAGTGGGCGAACTAATACACTAAGTGATCTCTTATGAAAAATGAACGAAGCACTGTCCTGAGTTTGAGTTTAAGTTTAAGGAAGGAAAATTGCTCTCGTTACACACTCCACTTCGAACTCGAACACTCAATCAATAATAACACAACTGAATAAAATCTGTGAGCATTCACCAAGTATTACTTACAGTATTGGTTCTTTAACACAAGTGAAAAATACAGATAATATTAACCTGGACCTAGATTGGTTAGATCACAATTAATACATAAATAAATCAATTGCACAGATGGAAGTTAGGTGCTCATACTATGCAAACAAATTGAGCAAGGAGAGTCCAGAGATGGCCTTTAAAACAAAGTTAAATTGAACACTCGCATATTTTACATTACCTTCACAATAATCCCCAAAACATAGCAACACAGAGACGCTTATGCTGGGGTCACACATTCACGTATATCGCTCCCGTATGCTCCCGTCAGGCGTGATCGCCAATTTTGTGTTCTAACGGGCGTAGTCCGGCCGTGTACGCCCGTATAGACTACGACTATTGCACTTCCCGACATACGTACCGTAACGGGGCCAGTGTTACGTCAGACGTAATGTAGTCGTATGGACCTACGTACGTGCTTGCGACTTGCGTAAGCATGTCCCCGTTAGTCCGCCTGGGCTGCCCGATTTGCGGGAACACAGGCCACGCCCATGGCCACGCCCCCACAAGACCTGCGTAGCTGAGGCCGTACGTCTTGGGAGTTTGTTGGACTTACGTGGACCGTTTCCGGACAATCGTAGGCACACCCCGTCTGTCCAAACACAGACAAAGACAGTCTTTGTCAACCACGTAGGTCTTGGTTGGAATCTAGGAACTAGAAAAGGGCAGGGCTGGCCACAACGTTCCCATTCCCACTCCTGACTCGGCACCATGAAGAACATAACGGAATACATCCTGGAGGAGTTCAAGATGGTGAACTCCCTAATCAAACCGGAGAACAGGCATAACACTCGGCTCATTCAATGGATCATTTCCTACATAGAAATGTTAGAACTGCTTGCAATAGCAAACTACATCCATGAAGATGAACAAGAGAAGAAGAAGGAAAGGAGCAAGAGGACAGTGTGGGTGTGGCCATATCTACAACGAAGGCCTGAACATGGCCATTATGAGAAGCTGATGCAAGAGTGGCCACAGAATGTCCACAACTGTACAAAAACTTCACCCGGGTAGACAAACAACTATTTGATGAGATAGTGGAACGTGTCACCCCCCTCATTCAGAGGAAACCTACGTTCTGGCGGAACCCCATTCCTCCTGGTCTGCGGGTGGCCATCACCCTACGTTTCCTCGCTACGGGTGATTCCTATAAGAGCCTGCAATACAACTTTCGTGTTGCCCACAACACCATCAGCCAAATTGTTCCAGACACCTGCCAGGCCATCATTTCTGTCTACGGAGATCAGGAGATCAAGACGCCACAATCGCCTGCTGAATGGAAGGAGGTTGCCAGCGGCTATGAGGAACGATGGAATCTGCCGCATTGTGTAGGAGCCATTGATGGCAAAAAGGGGAGGTGTGGCAGAGTGGTCTTGCCACTGGACTGGTAATCCAATGGACCCGGGTTCGAATCCCAATATGTCAATTGGAAGATATTATTGGGATGGAATTTGTGCTGTACCTAGTTCCAGTGCATTACCACACCACACCGAAATGCCAAAAAAATACCCTCATTGTTCCCTGATTAAATAGCATTGTATGAATATTCCCATATTCAAAATATGTTACAGGGGGGCAATGCCTAGTGAGTTAATTGCTCAATAGGTGGCGTTCTGAGAGTGAGGGTCTGAGTGTGGGGGATGAGACCGTGAAGCGCGGAGGCGAAGCTGCTTCAGAAGATGGAGTTGCTTCGAGCCGGGGCGCTTCGCATGTCTCACTCCCTAGACTGGAACAAGACCTCACGGGCCTCACCGTGTTCAGCGGTGTAGTGTAAAGGCTATCAGCCTATGCCCGAGAGGGAGTAGTTGGAATATAGAAAAAAAAAAAAAAAAAAAAAAACACATACGGATCCGAAACCCAAACTTTGGTGGCACATATTACTTCAACTACAAGAAGTTTTTTTCCATTGTCCTGATGGCAATTGTTGACTCCAACTACAAGTTCATATACGTCGACGTTGGTGCCATAGGGTCAGAGTCTGATGGCTTTGCACACACCAGTCTGTCTAAGTTGCTTGAGAAACAGAACGCAAATCTGCCACCCGCCGAGGTCATCTCTACCGATCCCACTGGACCACCCACGGAATACTTCTTAGTAGGTGATGATGCATTCCCTCTGCGCGCCTACATGATGAAGCCCTACCCCCTACGATCCCTCCGAAACAGGAACGATATACAGCTACAGAATCAGCAGGGCCCGCCGGACGGTAGAGAACGCCTTTGCCAAGAACCCGCTCACCTGAACACACACTCATACGAGGACATGCCCACATCCTGGAGGAGTGACCCACCTGTAGGAATCAACATCCCACCCGTGACCCGCAACACTGCAACCATGCTTGCCAAGGCTCAACGCAACTACCTCAAGACCTACTTCAATTCCCCTCAAGGATCTGTGGCTTGGCATGATGACCGGATTTAGGTGAGTTACATTTACTTTTAAATACATCATTGAAAATTGTAAGATTTTCCCCTGTTTACTTATTATTTTGTTTTATATTTTATTTTCATCTTACATTTAAGTTATCGAGTTTTTGCTAGTTTGCTTTGTATTGTATTTGTATCTTTGAAATTGCATTTTCTGTAATGTTTTAGGTTCTTTTGACATACGTGAGCGCGAGCCACGTATCTGATTCGAAATCCAAAACATACCGGGCGGCCTTGGCCGCACCCACCACCTCCCAGACCAGCGTGGCTACTCCCGCCATGCGTACCAACCCCCACGACTAGACACAATTTAATTTACGTTTTGCGTACTAAGCCCTTACGTTTTACGTATTCGGTTGCCAACTACCAATAAACCTTCGTACGGGAGCATACGGGAACATATACGTGAATGTGTGACCCCAGCATTAGGGTATGGGTGGTGAAGAGAAGTGATATCCAAGAGAGGGGATCTGGTCGACGTAAGACTCGTATTTCCTCCTTCGTCTGGACACCAATGGGAACTGCCTCTCTCAGTCTCTCACACAACTAGAGACAGTATCTTCTAATTCCTCTAACACACTGCTGGGTCGCCACACTCATTGACTTCTTATAGGGAGAATGGCTAGCCTTATTTGGAAGTAACTCAGACATAGTACTCTACCCACTAAAAGCTAATGCCAGTGGAAGGTATTTCCTTAGGTTTGATTACCGATCATAATTTCAGTCAGGCTTTAATTGGATTATAGTTTGAACCTAATTTACTCCATCTCGGAATAGTAGGGACATGGGGTTTTCGATCTTTTAATTACTGTGCAGCTAATAATGATCTTAAGAATGCAATGGACATTGGAATATATGGGTATGGTTATGCTTTAGTTCTTAAGATTATACTTCTATTTTAGAAAGCTTGCATGGTTGCAGGATAAATGTTTTGCAGGTATTCATCTTTCTCCTGCTTTTCAACATTACATGCCAGGCTTCCTTTATTCTTTATTTATCAACTATTGTGGTTACAGATGATTTTCTGTACTGTAGAGATGATTCGTTTGGTCCCATCTATGAAAATATGACATTGGAGTTTTGATGAGGAATTAGCATTAATTCTTCCTCATCATGTTTTTTTTTTGTTTTTTTTTCTATGTGATTGAGGGAGGCAAAAGGCATACCTGCCTATAACGAGTGCCTCCCCCATAGTTGAAAGAGTGACAGGGCCAAAATCAAGGGACGTTCGAGCCAAAATGCCTGGACACACGGAGTTTGAAGCAATTTAAGTCATAGGAAGAGGGAAAGACTGAATCTGGGAGAGAGTTCCAGAGCTCAGATGTTGAGTAGAAGAAAGTTTGAGAGTAACGTTTCACTCTTGGGTTGGAGAGTTGCACAGAGTAGGGGTGGGATTGAGTTGCAAGACGGGTACCACGTGCCCTACGTAAAGGAGGTGGTATGCACATAATTCATATCTGGTTCCTGGGTTTGGTACATCTCCTTCACGCATCCTGGATCCTGTGATTGGTCCAAGGGGGGCCCCTGTGATTGGTCTGGAAACAGGTTATGCTCAGTCAGTGGCCCTGCACTTCCTGCAGGTCCCGGTAGGTGGCGTTGACGTCAGTGTGTTGTTTGTTGGTCCCATGGAGAACATATATTATTCATGGGGAACTGCGTTAATATATTCTCGGTCTTGATGTAGGTCCTTTACTTCGTTCTCTTCTTCTTCTCCTTTATTTGAGCTATCCTGACTCTGGTTGGTTGAGTCTCTTCTCGGTTTAAGAGTGTATCTGAGGGGGTTGCTAATGTGGCAGCTTGCAACCCCGTCATCTCAAATTCTTCAAATTTCAAAATCAAAGAGGAATAAAAGCGTAAAATCTTTGTTTTCATATTGTATTGTAAGGTAATTGTGTTATCCACATGATGCATGTTTGTTTGAAGAAAGTTTAGCACATTGAAATTTAAAAGTGTAGTATATTCAACACTACTTACCACAGAATGTTAGGAATATCATACTCAAAAACTACTTGCCATAAATATATGATGTGTTCTGTTAAGAACAATTTACTGTATATCAGAGTTAGGTCGATTATATATATATATATATTGTTACGATCCAGGTTCTGCAAGACACGGGGCTCTTCATCATTGGACTAGATAAGGCTAAATGCAACAACGGTAACACTAGTTCCAACCCCTGCCTTAACCACTGGATAACAAAACACCTATACCGCCCTGAGTCGTGCCTGGACAACGAGGTATCCTATGACTCGGTAAAAGGTGCACACTATAGGCTGATGATCACTGAAGCAGCCTATACTCATACAACATACGATTACTTTATTAAAGTATACAAGGAAAAGATAGATAGCGTAATTAAATCGCAGCAACGATTTAATAGCAAACTAGAAGAAGGATAATTAACGTTACGTTAAATAATCAGTAAACTGTCACTCCTCTCTGAAAGAAAGTGAAACAAAGAAAGTCCTAAAGCATCATGCAGGAATCTTCTGCAAAAGTCAGATGCAACTAAGAAGTACGTCTCGGATTCTGAACTGTGTATTATTACTGTGGGAACATATATAGTGTAGGGACATACGGTGTTATCTGGCACAGGTGTAATTATAAAACAGTCGGCAGTCTAAACTCTAACCACAAAAAAATTTGCTTTCTCCCCCCAAGCACGAGCCTGCTCTGGTTGGGAACAATCACGACTTACTATAAACATAAGGAACAATAATGCTGCACACATATACACAATGAGATCATAAACCCTAATCGGGGGTCTGCCAGGTGGACGAAGTCTAGCAAGGGAGTCGTAGGCTAGGCTACCTGGGCCGAGCCACCTGCTCGGTAGCCTAGTGTCGTTCTCAAGTCTGTGCGCCTAGTTACATTAAATGACGGGGTGCTCTCTTGAGAGATTCAGGTCTCGTGTACCTGGTTCTCTCCTGGCAAGCCTCCTAAGTCAAAAGCTAATGAGCTAGCACAGTGCTGGGTGGACTAGGCAAACGCCCTCACGCCAACACAGTGCTAGGCTCTAAGGTACACAGACAAGAAAATGACCAAGGACTCCGCAGGTATCCGGTACAGTTGCATAGGCTCAACGAAGTCTATGCTCATAGGAAACTGCAACCTGATAGCCTCTCCCCAGTCTAGCATCGACTAACCTGGCAGACGCCCAAGAAAATAAGGTTGGGGCAACACAATGAGTATGTCAAACCTCCCCAAGCCAAAATGGATAACCCTCTGATCCAAAATGCCTAACTACGTACATATAATATCTCTGAGAGCTCGCTGTATAATACAGTGACGGATATATGAAATCAACGTCAAGGGGAAGGGCAATTAATTAATAGTAGGATATACAGAGAGAAGAAGGTAAGCAGTGGTAGAGAAAGTTCGCAATAGGGGGGTGAGGTGGGCTGATAGATTGCAAAGGGATGTTAGCGTTACAGCAGTAAGAGGAGCTCTGAGGGAGACACAAGGACAGGAGCCCGCACCACCGTCCCAGGACCGCGGCCGCCAATCACAGACGACTACGTCACCAGGCCGCAGGGCTGCAGAAGGCGCCAGGATCCACCAGCCAATCAAGGGCGCGGGAAAGCGCGCGAGCAGGAAAACTCCTCGAGTGAGGGAGGCAACACATACCTACGCACGCACACATTACCACCACGCTCGCGCTATTCTCTCTCTCCCTCCACAATGCATCTTATATTAAATCTATGACAGCTGGAATAAAATACAATTCATGGTCACAGGCGAAAATAAAGAGTATTTCTGGACTACCTGTGACACTATGATGCACTAGGAAGAAACTAGAACTTAATCAATTACCTACAGCCCATAACACTGCCTTGGGAGAGGGGAGAAGAGGATTGGGAGCCATGCTACCCCCTCGTGGTCGCTGGGGAGCTGACGTGCGTCACACCCCCCCCAAGATATTAGACACTTATGTGACGCTCCTGCATAGTAGCCACGTGCGGGCATGCGCGCGCGTCGGCTGCCCAGCCGTTTAAAACCGGCTGGTGGCAGCCGGCCGGCCGGCTTTTCCTTAGTATATATCCTACGACAATGTAACTAATGTCTGGGATATTCTTATGTTGTTTCACAGCTTGAAGCTGCCCTTATTCTTAACCAACGCATCTTAGTATATTTTATTCTCGATAGTTGATTGTTTCATTATAATATATAAGATGTAAGTCTAGTGAGAGTGGGAGGAGACGAGCGGGAGAGAGAGACCGGCTGGGGGACGTTGCTTCGCGCGGAGAGTCCAGCTTGGGACGAGCCTGATGTTGCCACGTGCATTTGATAGCAACGTTAGGCTTAGTTTCGACTCACGCCAGGGGTAGAGGATTTTGACCCGGCAACTGTGTTGAGTGTTGCCAAGCATGGGATGTATTTTGCATGCCTAGGGTGGGGTCCAGACAGATTCAAGACTCAGAGCTCACCTCACTGTCATACCCTTCGGACCCCCTTGATATCTATCCCTCTCAACCCCACTTAGAAACTTTCTCTCGTACTTTGTATACCTTCCTTCCACTACTTCACCAATCTATTTAATTATCCCATCCCCATGATAGATCTTATATCTATTATTGTATTAACGACGAGCTCTCAGATAACTAGATAGGATTTTGGGCCTTATGCAGAGATGTAATTGTTAATGAGACCTAGAAAGCTTTTTTGTTGTCTCATATTTGGTGGTTTCATGCTTGCTAGTGTGTTCTTGTGTCAGGTTAGCAGGGGCTAGACCGGAGGGGAGGCTTTTTGCGATCCTTTAAGTAAAGTCTGCTGGTGCGAGTCCTGTGGACCCGCACGACTTTACTAGGATACCCGTGGGAGTCTGGGGGCATTTTCTTGTCTGTGTCCCTGTGTGTCTAGTGTTGTGTTGTGTGAGAGCCCTTGCCTAGTCCACTCAGCACTGCGCTAGCACGTCTTGCCTTTGTTTTAGGGTCACCAGGAGAGAGTCAGATACTTGCGATCTGAGTCTCTCAAGAGAGCACCCTTTCAATTAGAGTAATTTGGCGCACAGACTTGGGAACGTCCCTAGGCTATAGCAGGTGGCTCAGCCCGGGTATCCGAAGCCTATATCCTTCCGGCTAGACCTCAGCCGCCTGGCAGATTAACAGCTAGGGGTTTATTATTTCTGTATGCTTGTTATTGTGCCACAGTTTACCGTTTTTGTGAGCATTGTGAGTCAGGGTGTGGCTTAGAGACTTTGTCCGAGCAGGCTTGCCTGACTAAGAGTGAGAAGCACACCTGTATGTGGTTATGTTGCGAGTTGCTACCTTTATTTAATTATACCTATGCCATTATACACTGTATGGCCTATCACTAGTATTTATTCCTGCTTATGAGTTAAGAGTTCTCTAAATCCGTAACGTACTTTCTTTGCTAAGCATCAGATCCTACAGTAGCCGCATGCAGTTTAGAAACCTGCATCTTGTCTACCTGTACGATGTTTTGAGGACTGTTTGCTTTCACCTTCTTTCACGCAGGGGTGATTAATTGTATTAATTAACGTAACGTTAAATGTACTTTCTTCTAGTTTGTTATTAAATTGTTTCTGCAATTTAATTCCGTTATCTATCTTTTCCTTGAAGCTTTAAGTCAACTTAATTGTGTGATCTTTTATATAGCCTGCTTGACTATCAGCAGTCTATAGTGCGTGCACCCTGTAACCGAGTCATAGGATACCTCGTTGTCCAGGCAGGACTCTTGACGGTTTAGGGTGGTTTGTTGCCTGGGTTTATAGATAAGGGTTGGATCTAGCGTTTTCCGTTGTTGCTTGTTGCCGCATACCTAGTCCAATAGAAAGAGCCCAGTGTTTATATATCCCAGGACGTAACAAATGGCGACCTTGCATAGGATTTACTGAACAGAGGAATATAGTGGTCATTTGTTTTGAGATTCCTTATGATTAGAGGAATACAGTGGACATAGAGTTTTTTTTTTTGGAGCAACCAATATAACACATTAAAAACTTTAAATAACATTAGTATATACATACTTGCATAGGAGATAAGGCACATTCTATAACCGTGATAATTACTGCAGTACACAAACATGTCTAATACATCGGAACACAGTGATGGGTCAGGTCACGATACGGGCTCGGAGGGAGAAAGACCTGTGGAGTGGCTAGTCGATAGCGAGGAGGGTGCTAGAAGATTTTTAGAGGTGCCCCTTACCGCTGCCAGGGTGTTGAAGCTGAATAAGTATGGCTTAAAGTGTGTGGCAGGTCTACAGGGTCACCAGGGTTTAAGTGGCATGAGGAAAGATCAGCTGAGGACTTTGATATTGGGTTTAGAAGGGAGAGACCTGGGTGGAGAGGCGACTGGGGGCCCCGGTCCCCAGCCCCCCCTCCACTCTAACCCCATATACAACGTCAGGGTGCCTGAATTTAGTACATACCCCCAAGTTGATGGTCAATGGCAGCGTGGAATTCAATCACAGGGACCCTCTCCATTAAATGCACCTTCCCCTCCTCAAGGGTTGACTCCAGATTTGTTGTTTCGGCTTGAGATGGCCAAGGTTGAGGTTGCTAGAGCTCAGGTTGAGGCTACCGAAAGACAGGCTAGAGCTCAGGTTGAGGCTGCTAGAGCTCAGGTTGAGGCTGCCGAGAGACAGGCTAGTGTGCAGGCTGAGGTTGCTAGAGCTCAGGCTGAGGCCGCAGAGAGAACAGCTATACGAGAGGCTGAACTGCAGGCAGAGTCTACTAGGTATCGGGCTGACAGGGGCCTGGAGAGATCTCGAGTGGAGGTAACAGGGCGAAATATTGGGGGAGGTAACAGACATCGGGACCAATCATTGTCGCACTTTTTTTTTTTTTTTTTTTTTTTCTATGTGATTGAGGGAGGCAAAAGGCATAACTGCCTATAGCGAGTGCCTCCCCCATAGTTGAAAGAGTGACAGGGCCAAAATCAAGGGACGTTCGAGCCAAAATGCCTGGACACACGGAGTTTGAAGCAATTTAAGTCATAGGAAGAGGGAAAGACTGATTCTGGGAGAGAGTTCCAGAGCTCAGCTGTTGAGTAGAAGAAAGTTTGAGAGTAACGTTTCACTCTTGGGTTGGAGAGTTGCACAGAGTAGGGGTGGGATTGAGTTGCAAGACGGGTACCACGTGCCCTACGTAAAGGAGGTGGTATGCACTGGGATAGCTCTGAGGAACACTGATTATTATAGTAGCGATAGAATAGCGAGAGAGATGCAACATTGCGGCGGAGAGAGAGAGATTGCAGAGAGTTGTGAGTGGACGGGAGTTAATGATACGAAAGGCCTTCCTTTCAACTTTGTCTAGGAGAGCAGTGTGAGAGGAACCTCCCCTCACATGTGAACAATACTCAATACAAGGGCGCACTATGCCCCTGTACAGAGCAAGAAGCTGTACAGGGGAAAAGAACCCCCTAAGCGTTGAGCACACCCAGCTTCTGGGGCTGCCTTAGCAAGACTGGTAATATGGTCCTTCCAAATGAGAGCAGAAGAAAAAGAGACACCAAGAATATTGAGAGAAGATGAAGGGTTGATTTTTGTATTGTTGAAGAATAAGTGATAGTCCGCTGGGAGATCCTGACGGGTAGATAGATGGAGAAAATTGGTTTTGGAAGCATTAAAGTTAACAAGGTTTTCTCTGCCCCAATTGGAAATAGTATTTAGATCAGAATTTAAGAGTTCTATGGCTTCATTACGTTTGTCGTTGAGGGATTGCTGGCTGGGGCGTTCTGAAAAACTAATGGAGTAGTGCAAGGTTGAGTCGTCTGCATATGAATGGATGGGAATTAAGGTACAGTTAAGGAGATCATTTATAAAAATTAGAAAGAGAATAGGAGATAGGACAGAGCCCTGAGGAACACCGGAGTTTATAGAGTGAGGAAGTGAACAATGGCCGTCCACAACCGCGGCTATGGAACGGCCGGAAAGGAAATTAGAGACAAAGGCACAGATGGAGGGATAGAAACCGAAGGAGGGTAGTTTAGAAATTAAAGATTTATGCCAGACTCTATCGAAGGCTTTCGATATGTCTAGTGCAATAGAAAAAGTCTCACCGAAGTCCCGAAAGGAGGATGACCAAGAGTTAGTAAGATATGAAAGAAGATCACCAGTAGAGCGACCCTTAAGGAAGCCATACTGGCGATCTGAGAGCAGATTATGAGAAGAGAAATGCTTAAGAAATTTGGAAGCAAGAACCTGCTTAAACTAGTTCCTGTGTTCGATGAATCATGTGTGACTGAGTTTTGTATGCGATTTGAGAAGAAGTGTCAGGAACACCAGTGGCCTCAGGAAAAGTGGGCAGCATTAGTTTCATCAAGACTCCTAGGAAAGGGGCTAAAAGCGTATGATGCACTACCTTTAGAGTCCTGTGTAGTTTATGATGAGCTAAAGAAGGCTGAGCTACGGGCCTATGAGTTACAACCAGAAACTTACCGCTTGAAGTTTCGGGGTGTTACTAAGGGCAAGGATAGTACCTTCCTAGAACACGCCCGGGACTTGTCTGATGCACTACGACATTGGCTGCATTCTGAGGGGGCAGCTACTTTTGAGGAGTTGAGTGAGCTGGTTCTCTTGGAGCAGTTCTTTAAGTGCACAGGCGGGGACTTAACATTAAATATAAAGGAAAAAAATCCTAGAACTCTCCAGGAGGCAGCAGAAATGGCTGACCTCCGACTGTCATTAATTCGAGGGTGCGGAGCAGCAGCTAGGAGTGAGTCGGGTGCAAAGGATCGTACCCCTCCCCTCCCAAGAATTTTGATACACATAAATATACAAAACCATCTAGCACTGACAATAAAACTGAACATAAACCAAATACCGTCCCGTATAAGAAGTCTAATGGTACCTCCCACTCCCAAGGGAAACCAAAGAGTAAAGAGTGCTTTGCATGTCACAAGGAGGGTCACTTTGCAAATGCTTGTCCGAACAAGCCACCAAACAAGGTTGTGTCATTGGCCCGCAGCATAGGGGTGTCGCCTATATCTTCTGAGTTTGCCAAGGGTAGTTCGTCAGAGGTTGGGACACAGCCTGTGTTCAAGAGTCCGGAAGGCTCGAACCCTGTCCGCGACGTCTTTGGGGGTCATAGAGGGCATGGTTTTGTGAGGTGGGCTGGCGAAAGGCGAGGAGTTAAGTTATTGCGTAATACGGGGGCTTCTCAGACCTTGTTAAAGAACTTTACTGGTAGGCCGATTAACGCTGCTCGGGTGGTGGTAGTTCAGGGGATCAATGCTACGAAGTCCTACCCGCTGGTGCGGATGGAGCTGGAGGTGGGTGGTGTGGCGAAGGAGCTGGATGTAGGAATTGTAGAGAACTTGCCTGTTGGGGGCATCGACCTCCTCCTCGGCAACGACTTTGCGGTGCCTGCTTCTAAGGTTTCACCCTTGGTCGTTGCCGAGAAGGCGGCCGACGTTAGTAGGGAGGAACAGGAGTGGGTTGAGAAGTGTAGCGTACAAACCATGGCGTGTGTTGTGACGCATTCTCAGACATCCGGAGCCTTGCAGCCACCACCTCAGTCTATCAAACCGCGGAGGAAAGGTCACAAGAAAACGGGAAGTGTT
The DNA here is from genome assembly GCA_032716605.1 of Paralithodes platypus. Classification (NCBI taxonomy): domain Eukaryota; kingdom Metazoa; phylum Arthropoda; class Malacostraca; order Decapoda; family Lithodidae; genus Paralithodes; species Paralithodes platypus. Next base: position 31,590,958 of record CM064547.1, read on the forward strand.
GGTCAATTGGAGAGTTTTGAGCCGGCAGTGTTTCTTGGTGACTCATTATTGGTACCTATGTTAGAGTCTGGAGAGGCCCCGGGGCCTGTCACCGCTAGTGCAGGTGCAGGGCAGGAAGAGACTCTGCGACAGCATCGTTACGCGCAGCGTGAGGAAAGGATGGCTCAGCGGGACATTGGAGGTGGAAATAAATTATTTAAGATGAACTTGGATAATCTCGCACCTGCTGATATATGTTCCTTGCAGCTGGAAGATCCTGAAGTCAGGGCGTGTGGTAATGGTGCTGTCGAACTGGAGAGCGATGGGGATGCGCAGCCTGGTGATTTTTTCTTGTCCGAGGGGATCTTGTATCGGAGGCATCAGGATCCCAAGAAAAAGTGGGATGGCGGGTCAGGATTAGTGGACCAGTTAGTAGTACCGAGGGTGTGCCGTGAGAGCTTATTGAGATTAGCTCATGATGTGCCTTTGGCAGGGCACCTGGGGGCACGTAAGACGGAGGCAGCTCTGAGCAAGCTTTTCTGGTGGCCTGGGTTAAAGGCGAGTGTCGTTTCATGGGTGTCACAGTGTCACACTTGTCAAGTTGTTGGGAAACCCAATCAGGTCATCCCGAGAGCCCCGTTACAACCCATCCCTGTCATTGGGCCGCCCTTCAGCAAAGTAGTTATCGATATGGTTGGCCCATTGCCCCCCACTAGTGCCGGCAATAAATTTTTACTAACTGTAATGGATGTAGCAACACGGTATCCAGATGCTTACCCCATGCGCAATGGGATGGCTAAGACTGTTGTCAAAAACCTACTTGTCTATTTCTCTCGTTATGGCTACCCTCAGGAGATCCAGTCTGATCAGGGATCCAATTTTACTTCTGCTCTGTTTAAGCAGACCATGCAGCAACATGGGATAGTGTCTGTGGTGTCATCTGCCTACCATCCCGAGAGTCGGGGAGTTTTGGAAAGGTGGCACTCGACTCTCAAGAGTATGTTGCGGTGTTATTGCATGGAAAATGGGAAGGACTGGGATCTAGGTCTCCCATACGTTTTATTTGCTGCGAGAGAAGTACCTGGGGAGAGCTTGGGATTTAGCCCGAACGAGTTGGTTTTTGGACACAGGGTCAGGGGGCCCCTCCACATAGTCAAGGAGATCTGGGAGGGAGTCACAAAGCCATGCTCGCTTCTAAAGTATGTTGTTGAAAGCCGTGAGAGAATGCTAAAGAGCCTGGAGGTAGCAGGTCGGAACCTTAAGAGTTCACAAGCTCAGATGAAGGACAGATACGACCAGAAGGTGAAGCTGAGGGAGTTTGAAGTAGATCAGGAGGTACTGATACTACTGCCTCTGGTGGGACACCCCTTGTCTGCCAAGTATTCTGGTCCGTATCGGGTTGTAAGGAAGGTTTCTGATCTCGACTATTTAGTAGCTTAGTAGCTACTCCTGATCGTAAGAAAAAGAACCAACTTTGCCATGTAAATCTGATGAAAGAGTATGTGAGGCGCCCCTCCGAGCCTCTCACTGTCCCGGTGTTGATCTGCAGCGATCGTGGTGGAGAAGGAGGAAGGGACAGTCAAGCTGCGGGGGAGGATAATTGGGATTGTCATGTTTCCGCGGATTAGTGGGCGGGGAATTCTAGACAAGTGGCTCACGAGTTGATATTGCACCTGCCTGAGCAACAGCGTGTAGCTGTGCAGCACTTGTTTGATTCAAACCCAGCTGTTTTCGCGGAGCATCCTGGCCTCACTACTCAAGCGGTGCACGATGTCGATGTTGGGGACCACCCGCCCTTTAAATCAGTGCCATACCGTGTTCCCCCTATTAAATTACCAGCACTTAGGGAAGAGCTGGATTATATGCTGAAACGTGGGCTGATTTCTGAGGGTGCAGTAAGGTGGACTTCCCTAGTCACACTGCAGCCCAAACCAGATGGCAAGGTGCGGTTTTGTATAGATTTCCGCAGGTTGAATGGTTTAACCCCCACAAATGCCTACCCTCTCCCTCGCGTGGACGACAGTGTGGATAAGATAGGAAAAGCCAAGTTCCTCACTAAGATAGACCTTGTTAAGGGTCATTGGCAAGTGCCCTTGTCTGAGCGAGCGCGAGAGGTGTGTGGGTTTGTGGTGGACGGTGCCACGTATCGTTGCCATGTTATGCCATACGGGCTGAAAAATGCCCCTGCAACGTTTCAGAAATTAATGAACGACATTGTAGCCGACATTCCCAACTGTACGGTGTACCTAGATGATGTCATAATATACGACGATTTTAACAGTCACTGTGCTCACATCGGACAGCTTTTTAATAAACTGAATGAAGCAGGTTTGGTGGTAAACCTGGGTAAGTGCGATTTTGTCAAAGCCACAGTTTTGTACCTGGGGTTCGAGGTGGGGATGGGTCAGGTGTGCCCTCCACAGACAAAGATCAAAGCCATCGATCAGTTTCCCCAGCGTACGACTAAGAAACAAATCATGCGGTTTCTAGGTATGATAGGCTATTATCGTCGCTTCATCAAAGGCTATTCGACTGTACTTGCACCTTTAACTGACTTATTAGCTAAGGACAAGAAGTTCCGGTGGTCTCCTGAGTGTGCAGAGGCGTTTTCCTTGGTGAAACACCTGTTATGTACCCACCCCATACTCAGGGCCCCGGACTTCAGCAGACCTTTTCAGCTGGCGACTGATGCCAGTGGCGTAGGGGCTGGGGCTGTCTTGTTACAGACAGATGATGAAGGTATCGAACATCCAGTGAGTTTTTACCGTAAAAAATTCAATAGTGCACAAAGGAATTACTCTGTAATTGAAAAAGAACTCCTGGCGATAGTGCTGGCGCTCAGGCACTTCGATGTATATGTTCCTGCTTTCGGACCAGTCGTAGTGGTTTATACCGATCATCACCCTCTGAAATTCTTGAATCAGTTTCATAACCGGAATATGAGGCTGACCAGGTGGTCACTCATGCTTCAGGAGTATAATCTGGACATACGCCATATTGCCGGTTCTGATAACGTGATAGCGGATTGTCTATCAAGGGTGGATGATGTTGGTTAGACTGCCACAGGATTGAGGGTTGAGTGTGGAGGAAAATAGGCTGTCACTGTAGTTCAGCCAAAAAAAACAAATTAAAAAAAGCAAAAACCTTATAAAAACTCTTTATTTTTATAACGTGTAGAATTTTGTATAAGATGTTGTAGCAATATCTAAGTTGAATGTTTTCGCTTATTGTCGCTAAGTTAGTTGAACTTGCTCGGTGGACCGCAACAGTCTTTATTTTTGTTATATATAGTGCCTTGTGTCGCAACAGTGTGTGGTACTATGAGAAGCTTTCTGTTAGATATGAAGAACTTAGTCAAGGGTCTTATATCTTGGGGGAGGTGTGACGCTCCTGCATAGTAACCACGTGCGGGCATGCGCGCGCGTCGGCTGCCCAGCCGTTTAGAAACCGGCTGGCGGCAGCCGGCCGGCCGGCTTTTCCTTAGTATATATCCTACGACAATGTAACTAATGTCTGGGATATTCTAATGTTGTTTCACAGCTTGAAGCTGCCCTTATTCTTAACCAACGCATCTTAGTATATTTTATCTCGATAGTTGATTGTTTCATTATAATATATAAGATGTAAGTCTAGTGAGAGTGGGAGGAGACGAGCGGGAGAGAGAGACCGGCTGGGGGACGTTGCTTCGCGCGGAGAGTCCAGCTTGGGACGAGCCTGATGTTGCCACGTGCATTTGATTGCAACGTTAGGCTTAGTTTCGACTCACGCCAGGGGTAGAGGATTTTGACCCGGCAACTGTGTTGAGTGTTGCCAAGCATGGGATGTATTTTGCATGCCTAGGGTGGGGTCCAGACAGATTAAAGACTCAGAGCTCACCTCACTGTCGTACCCTTCAGACCCCCTTGATATCTATCCCTCTCAACCCCACTTAGAAACTTTCTCTCGTACTTTGTATACCTTCCTTCCACTACTTCACCAATCTATTTAATTATCCCATCCCCTTGATAGATCTTATATCTATTATTGTATTAACGACGAGCTCTCAGATAACTAGATAGGATTTTGGGCCTTATGCAGAGATGTAATTGTTAATGAGACCTAGGAAGCTTTTTTGTTGTCTCATATTTGGTGGTTTCATGCTTGCTAGTGTGTTCTTGTGTCAGGTTAGCAGGGGCTAGACCGGAGGGGAGGCTTTTTGCGATCCTTTAAGTAAAGTCTGCTGGTGCGAGTCCTGTGGACCCGCACGACTTTACTAGGATACCCGTGGGAGTCTGGGGGCATTTTCTTGTCTGTGTCCCTGTGTGTCTAGTGTTGTGTTGTGTGAGGGCCCTTGCCTAGTCCACTCAGCACTGCACTAGCACGTCTTGCTTTTGTTTTAGGGTCGCCAGGAGAGAGTCAGATACTTGCGATCTGAGTCTCTCAAGAGAGCACCCTTTCAATTAGAGTAATTTGGTGCACAGACTTGGGAACGTCCCTAGGCTAGAGCAGGTGGCTCAGCCCGGGTATCCGAAGCCTATATCCTTCCGGCTACACCCCTGCCGCCTGGCAGAATAACAGCTAGGGGTTTATTATTTCTGTATGCTTGTTATTGTGCCACAGTTTACCGTTTTTGTGAGCATTGTGAGTCAGGGTGTGGCTTAGAGACTCTGTCCGAGCAGGCTTGCCTGACTAAGAGTGAGAAGCACACCTGTATGTGGTTATGTTGCGAGTTGCTACCTTTATTTAATTATACCTATGCCATTATACACTGTATGGCCTATCACTAGTATTTATTCCTGCTTATGAGTTAAGAGTTCTCTAAATCCGTAACATACTTTCTTTGCTAAGGATCAGATCCTACAGTAGCCGCATGCAGTTTAGAAACCCGCATCTTGTCTACCGGTACGATGTTTTGAGGACTGTTTGCTTTCACCTTCTTTCACGCAGGGGTGATTAATTGTAATAATTAACGTAACGTTAAATGTACTTTCTTCTAGTTTGTTATTAAATTGTTTCTGCAATTTAATTCCGTTATCTATCTTTTCCTTGAAGCTTTAAGTCAACTTAATTGTGTGATCTTTTATATAGCCTGCTTGACTATCAGCAGTCTATAGTGCGTGCACCCTGTAACCGAGTCATAGGATACCTCGTTGTCCAGGCAGGACTCTTGACGGTTTAGGGTGGTTTGTTGCCTGGGTTTATAGATAAGGGTTGGATCTAGCGTTTTCCGTTGTTGCTTGTTGCCGCATACCTAGTCCAATAGAAAGAGCCCAGTGTTTATATATCCCAGGACGTAACACTTAACATTAGGCAAGTTCTGATATCTGAAATCGGCACACGTCACCTAACCTCCCCACCCCAGCACAATAATACAGCATATAGGTTTCACAAAAAAACATACTTATAAAATGAAACAAACTTACATATTTACCCCCTCAACACAATAGCAAAACTTAAAATTGTTACACTCCGAAAGCGAGTTCTACGAAACTCAGCCCACTAATAGCTAGTGCTTCAGCTGTAACAAAACATACTTAAATTTACTATAACAGAAAGAGATTTTATGTTGATTTTTCAATTTTATTGTTGTTTTTGTTCGGCTTTATATATATGTAGCCTATTTTCCTCCACTCTCAACACACACTGACTGAATGGCGAGGGTTCTCCTGCAAACAAACCCTCCCGTGACAAACAATCAGCCAAAACATTATCAGTGTCCTTAGCATGCCACACATCCAACTTGTGTCCCGGCAGCAAAACAACACCTGACACTGATAAACTGCCCAGTTCATCACAAGACTGGCACTTCTCTTCGCTCTTTCCGGCAACGGGGCCGGCCAATAACCTTTCACTAGTTCTACCTTCGTGATAGGCGATGCAGCCCCGAGGCGGTCTATGGTGTCGTCAACTCTCGATAAGGTATAGGCGTCTATCAGGGATAATGCACACACACTCTCGCAATCAACACACTCACTGATCTTGCCACTTAACACAGGTTGCAAAGTTACAGGCAACGACCACTCACGACATTCCTTATCCCTCAGACCCTTGGGCAATGGATAGGTGTCTGTCAGGGATAATGCACACACACTGATCTTGCCACTCAACTCAGGTTGCAAACTCACTGGCAACGACCACTCACAATATCCTTTATCCCTCAGACCCTTTTTCCACATGTCGTCTAGCTCTGTTTTCACGACAGACTTTTTAGCAGGATTTATACGGTAGGGAATTAAACTGAGCCTCGCACTGTCTCCAGCCTCCATGTCGGATTCTACCCCGTACATCAGGCATGGAGAAGCAACAAACATGCGGATGCACTGCCACAGCCTAGTAAACAACTTATCTCGCAGAACAACATGCCTACCACAACCCAGCCGAGACCGCAGCTTCTAACCTGTAGTCTCCCTCCTTCTCCACCTTCGTCCCTAGAACAGCCAGGTCATGAGAGGGACAATCAGTACCACCTGTGCAGTCATCCCCATAGTTCATTATTGCTAAGGCTTCCCCGCCGATACCGTACATGCGCACCCCCGCATTCCTTACGACTACATCTGCCTGCGCAGCATCACCGCTTTTAGCGACATGGCCAGATACAGTCGGTCTATGGTAGGGCTGTTGTATTCGACTAGAGCAGCATTGGGAGGCTATGCGACGACCGGGCACTTCTATGCCACAGCCAACCTCGCCAATCTGCTCAAAGTCCTCCTTTTTACCACCACCCTTGGCAGCCATGGGTTGACCTTGACCTGACAACCATGTCCAAGCCTCGTCGCCCACCTTGATCCACCAAAACGAGGCTAACGGTCTTTCAACATTCACGTGACCTGCCCGCGGAACATCTTGCACCGCCCGAGTTGTGAGGCTCAGGGGCTCGGCACGACCAGTGGGGTATGAACCGAGCTGGTGCTGGAGCGCTGCACACTGCTGCTCAGGCAGGTGCTCTAGCGCTTCCACAGCCACCAGACTCGTGTCCCCCGCCCACTGCTCCGCCGAGACATGAAAATCCCTACTCTCCTCCACCTCAAATTGTGAACGTCGACACATCTTTTGTGCTAATAAAGAATAATAAAGGTACAAAAATAATACTTGCGTTAATATACAGACCTCCAGCTCAATCAGTGCAAACTGACCGAGAAATTTACGAACAAATTGCAGATGTAAGTAACTCACAAGATACCGTAATTTTTGGCGACTTTAATTTACCTGTGACCAAGTGGGGTGATACTCTTACTTCACACTCCGGACATGACTTGTATACGAACTTGCAAGAGAGTTCGCTTTATCAATTTGTTCGAATGCCGACCCGTGGTAATAACGTTCTTGACATTGTACTTGCAACAAAAGAAGAATTGATAGAGAATTTGAATGTTGGTGATGAATTCAGTAACAGCGACCATCGTACGATAACTTTCACTTTAAACTTTACTAGTAACGAACCAAATAGTAGCATCGAAAAAGTCCCTAATTTCAAGAAAGCAAACTTCCATAAACTTAGAGCTATGTTTAAAGAAACTGACTGGAGCTTTTTAATTAACAATAACGACATAAATCTTGGAAGTTATTCGAAACCACTTACCTAAAAGCAGTGCAAGACTGCATACCATCGAAAATACGGCGTCCAGGCCATAATAATAAGCCCAAATGGTGGAATAAAGATATTTCAAACTGCCTGCTTGCTAAAAAATTTGCTAATGATAGATTAAAATCCTCACAAAATGACGAAGAACGGGTGAAATTTGTAGCTACGACGCAAAGCCAAAAAGTTAATTAAGCAAAGTAAAAAGACCCTAGAGTTACATATTGCGAATCAAAGTAAAACAAACCCGAAAGAATTCTATAGTTATATCAGAAAGAAAAAAGTAGTTACTTCAACTGTTGGACCGTTAGTCGATGAAAAAGGAGAATACACCAAAGACGAAGTACAAATGTGTCATGAGCTCAGTTCGACAGGACTGAGTCATGCCACTGCGTGAGGCCCCGGCAGGAGTGGTGTATCCGTAGTCTTTCCACAGTAGGGTAAAACAAAACATAAACCTTATTTGTATGTAACATGTGTGATGCACATTAATAAAAGGGGATGTGTCGGATGGTTGAAAGCCACAGTTGCTCGCGCGTTTGGGGCTAGCAACACGTATTATGAAAAACATGCATCCTCCTTCATTCACTGTCCCCCCCCTTCACTCACTCAACCCCACAATTTGCCGGAGGATAACAGGTTTTTCACAATACGTAGACGGAGGTCTTTTTAAAAAAAAAAAAAATGAGTAATGCCCTCAATACCTTCTTTGCATCAGTTTTTACAACAGAAGACCTCAGTGATATCCCTACACCATCGCCGATTCAGATTGATAATTCAGATGTTCTAAGCAATATCACCGTTACAGAGAGAGAAGTATTGAATTGTTTAGATAAACTCAAGGTAAATAAAACGCCAGGACCTGATACAATCTCGCCTAGAGTTCTAAAGGAAGCTAAGAATGAGCTCTCCAAACCACTGACATTACTATTCAATAAATCCTTGCAGTCTGGAACTATGCCTGATCAGTGGAAGCTAGCCAACGTAACACCGATATTCAAAAAAGGCAGCAAATCCCTACCCAGTAACTATCGTCCAATTAGCTTAACCTCAGTTGTATGTATGTAAAATGCTAGAAACGTTCATACAAGACAGACTCGTAAATCACTTAGAGGAAAATAACATACTTAAAGATACTCAACACGGCTTTCGTAAAAAACGTTCCTGTTTAACAAACCTCTTAGACTTCTTCCACGATATCCTCAACCTCTACGATGAGAGTAAAGCTGTAGATATTATATACCTTGATTTTCAAAAGGCCTTTGACAAAGTTCCCCACAAACGTTTACTGCTAAAACTAAAAGCGCATGGAATACAAGACGGTGTGTTGAAATGGATAGAAAATTGGCTCAGCAACAGAAAGCAAAGGGTAGTCATAAACGGTAAGGCATCTAAATGGACCAATGTAAGTAGCGGGGTACCCCAGGGATCGGTACTAGGACCAATTCTCTTTCTAATTTACATCAACGACATAGATGAGGGTCTCACCTGCACAATCTCAAAATTTGCTGACGATACAAAAATTGCAAATAGCGTACTCTCAAAAGAACAAGTTGACGATATGCAACACAATCTAGATAAATTGTCATGTTGGGCCCAAATTTGGCAAATGAGTTTCAATGCGGATAAATGTAAAGTACTACATGTCGGATACCTAAATGAGAAAGCAAACTATTCGATGAATGGCACTCAGCTTAAGAATGTAAACAGAAACTGATCTGGGAGTAACAATATCGAGTAACCTAAAACCGAGTCAACAATGTTCAGAAGTTGTTAAGAAGGCAAACAAAATAATTGGCTTTATAGGCAGGTCATTTGAGCATAAATCCAAAGAAGTTATCCTAACCCTTTACAATTCCTTAGTCCGCCCTCTTCTGGAATACTGCGTTCAATCCTGGTGCCCTTATTACCAAAAGATATAAACAAGCTAGAACGAGTTCAACGTAGAGTTACCAAAATGATACCTAGCCTAAAGAACAAACCATACGAAGAGCGTCTTAGAGAATTAAATCTATTTCCTTTAACCCAGCGCAGATTAAGAGGCGACTTAATTCAAGTGTTCAAAATCATCAAAGGCATCGACAATATGAACTGTAGTAAGTACTTCACTATCGACCAATCTAATTACACGCGGGAAACGGTTGCAAAATTATTGGTAAATCTTTTAACTCGCACGAATCTAAGAATTTCTTCTTCAATCGAGTTGTCAACTTGTGGAATGGGCTTCCCCGAGACGTTATAGACTGCAGCACCGTTGATTCATTTAAATTCCGCCTAGACAAATATCTCGCATCAAACCCGCGACTGACTGCGTTTGTAAATGAATAACTTTATCCTCCCCTCAGTTACTAACCCATATGTCCCCTACTAACTTCCTAGTCCTGCCACGTTAGTGGCAGGGCAGTAGTTCCCTTTCCAATGTTCCCTTACCAACTCTAAACCACTGTTTGGACACTTGATCCTCAGTGTTTTGGAGGACAAGCAGCCTAGAAGGGTCACTAGATCTGTTGTTGCTTGATTTCCTTTGTACTCCTTTGTACCTGTGCCCTACTGCCCCCCTCTCCTTCTCCATCTTGGCCACTGCAGACCAACACAGGGACAGTAGCTGCTCAGGTGGTTGCCTCACAAACTCCTCCAACAGGTTCACATGACTTGTTTCCCCGTCCTCGTGTTTGATAGCCCCGTTCCCACAACTCTCCTCCAACTGGGAACTACTAAGTCGCGGAGTGCCATCACGCCCAACTATGTCACTAGGGTTGACAGGTTCTAGGGCCACTCCGGAGCTCACCTCTGGGTCAAGTACTAAGCCGCTAAGGAGAGCCGCTGGAGCAAAACTCACAAAACTCCCAGCTTCAGCTTGCTCCTTCCGACCGTTCCTCCGCTGGTCTGAAGACTGAGACAATGGTTGTGACTGAACTGACGCGCGAGAACGGGTGACTGCACAGGCCATCTGTTTAAGCTGACACCTCTCGACCCACTCCAGATTCTCCCTATTAACGTCGGCCGCCCTCTCGGCAACAACTAAGGGTGGAACCTCCGAAGTGAGCACCGCAAAGTCGTTGCCCAGAAGGAGGTCGACGCCCTCAACTGGCAAGCTCTCTACGATCCCAACATCAAGTTCACGACACACACCATCCACCTCCAGCTCCAACCTAATCAACGGGTATGACCTGGTAGCATTGATCCCCTGTACCACAACAACCCGAGCCGCGTTTATAGGTTTGGCTGTGAAAATTTTAAGAAGTGTCTGTGATGCCCCAGTGTCACGCAACAATTTGACCTGATGTTTAGTATTCCCCCAGCTCACAAGCCCACGCCCTCGATGGCTGCAAAAAGTGTCTTGGACAGGTGTCGAGCCCTCCAAACCCTTCTTCACAGGCTGTGTCCCCGCAACTGACGACCTACCCCGGGCAGACGCAGAAGAGCTCAGAGACACCCCCATGTTGCGAACCAAAGACACAGGCTTAGCAGGAATATTACTCGGACATGTACATGCAAAGTGACCCACCTCCTGACATTTAAAACATTTCACTTCACCACTAGACTTCCCCCCTTGAGGTGGTGGGGAAGGGCCCTGCCCTTTTGAAAACGGGACGGTTTTGTGTTTGTAGTTATAATGGGTATCATTGCTCTTACTTTTTACAGTGTTATTTTGTGCTTCATTGACTCTGGGGGGTGGAGTGTTACGCCCCTTGTTACCTGTCTCACTACGATGAGCAGACCCGCACCCACGAATCAAAGAAAGCTGGAGGTCAGCAAGCTTAGCTGCCTCCTCTACGGTCTTAGGGCATTTTTCCTTCAGGTTTAATGTCAGCTCGCTGCCTGTGCACCGGAAGAACTGCTCCAATAAAAATAACTGCTTAACCTGATCAACTGTTGTCGCATTCTCAGACCGGAGCCAGTTCCCCATAGTGTCAGTCAGTTCCCGGGCATGTTCAAGGAAAGAGCTCTCCTTGCTCTTTTCAACGCCCCGAAATTTCAACCTGTAGGTTTCTGGTTGCAACTCATAGGCCCGGAGCACAGCCTCCTTTAACACCACATATTTAGTACAGTCCTCCAATAACAGCGAGTCATATGCCTTGAGACCTTTCCCAACAAGCTTTGATGATACAAGGGCTGCCCACTTAATCTCCGGCCACTCATGCTCCCGACACTTCTTCTCAAACCGTGCAAAAAACTCAGTCACACCAGACTCATCGAACACAGGGACTAATTTAAGCAAGTGCGATAAAGACTCAGACCCACGATTCCCAGAACTGAGATGCCGCCCTGTTGTCTCCACCCTAGATTTCTCAACATCCATCTCAGCACAGTACCTAGTTGCTTCAACCTGCAACTCCGCCTCACGGCATGCTGTCCTCTCCCCAGCCTGAATCTTAGACATCTCCGCCCTCTCCTCAGCCTGAATCTTAGCCATCTCAGCCTGAATCTTAGCCATCTCAACTTCACGCTGGATCTTAGCCATCTCAACTTCACGCTGGATCTTAGCCAACTCCAGTTGTAACAACATATCATCAGTCAAACCCTGAGGGGGAGGAGCAATTATAGGAGACCCACCCAGTGGCAAACCACGCTGCCAGCGACTATCAGATTGCGGAAGCGTGCCAAGGTCTGGTAACCTAGGGGGCGCGATAGGAGTAGAGTGGAAGGGAGGCTTGGATAAAGACTCCCCAGCCCCCGCTCCACCCTGCAACCCACTGCCACCACCCAACACACAAGCCACCAGGTCACTCTTAGACATGCTGCCAAAGCCGACATGCCCCAGGACCGTGGCCAAACAATGCAGACCATAGCAATCAATCCCCTCCAACCGACGACTCGCTGTTACTGGTATCTCCACAAACTTCCTCGCATCAGCCTCACAATTAATAACTCTGATGCCATCATTAAATTCCTGCTGCTGCTCAACACCCGTAGGCTGTACTGTCTGATTATCCCCGTTAACTGAGCTGTTGCTAGACATGGTGTATACTGAGAAGTGCACAAATTAAAAAAAAAAAAAAAGTATCTATAATCTCTTATGCAAGCACCTATTCACTTAAAGTTATCTGAAGCCTCTTTATGTGTTATACTGCTTGCCAAAAAAAATATGTGTCCACTGTATTCCTCAATAAAAAAAATTACCACTATACTCCCACAGTATTTCTTAAGTTCACAAAATCCTAAGCAAGGTCGCCATTTGTTACGATCCAGGTTCTGCAAGACACAGGGCTCTTCATCATTGGACTAGATAAGGCTAACTGCAACAACGGTAACGCTAGTTCCAACCCCTGCCTTAACCACTGGATAACAAAACACCTATACCGCCCTGAGTCGTGCCTGGACAACGAGGTATCCTATGACTCGGTAAAAGGTGCACACTATAGGCTGATGATCACTGAAGCAGCCTATACTCATACAACATACGATTACTTTATTAAAGTATACAAGGAAAAGATAGATAGCGTAATTAAATCGCAGCAACGATTTAATAGCAAACTAGAAGAAGTATAATTAACGTTACGTTAAATAATCAGTAAACTGTCACTCCTCTCTGAAAGAAAGTGAAACAAAGAAAGTCCTAAAGCATCATGCAGGAATCTTCTGCAAAAGTCAGATGCAACTAAGAAGTACGTCTCGGATTCTGAACTGTGTATTATTACTGTGGGAACATATATAGTGTAGGGACATACGGTGTTATCTGGCACAGGTGTAATTATAAAACAGTCGGCAGTCTAAACTCTAACCACAAAAAGATGTGCTTTCTCCCACCAAGCACGAGCCTGCTCTGGTTGGGTCTCTCAGCAACAATCACGACTTACTATAAACATAAGGAACAATAATGCTGCACACATATACACAATGAGATTATAAACCCTAATCGGGGGTCTGCCAGGTGGACGAAGTCTAGCAAGGGAGTCGTAGGCTAGGCTACCTGGGCCGAGCCACCTGCTCGGTAGCCTAATGTCGTTCTCAAGTCTGTGCGCCTAGTTACATTAAATGACGGGGTGCTCTCTTGAGAGATTCAGGTCTCGTGTACCTGGTTCTCTCCTGGCGACCCTCCTAAGTCAAAAGCTAACGAGCTAGCACAGTGCTGGGTGGACTAGGCAAACGCCCTCACGCCAACACAGTGCTAGGCTCTAAGATACACAGACAAGAAAATGACCTAGGCATCTGCAGGTATCCGGTACAGTTGCATAGGCTCAACGAAGTCTATGCTCATAGGAAACTACAACCTGATAGCCTCTCCCCAGTCTAGCATCGACTAACCTGGCAGACGCCCAAGAAAATAAGGTTGGGGCAACACAATGAGTATGTCAAACCTCCCCAAGCCAAAATGGATAACCCTCTGATCCAAAATGCCTAACTACGTACATATAATATCTCTGAGAGCTCGCTGTATAATACAGTGACGGATATATGAAATCAACGTCAAGGGGAAGGGCAGTTAATTAATAGTAGGATATACAGAGAGAAGAAGGTAAGCAGTGGTAGAGAAAGTTCGCAATAGGGGGGTGAGGTGGGCTGATAGATTGCAAAGGGATGTTAGCATTACAGCACAAAGAGGAGCTCTGAGGGAGACACAAGGACAGGAGCCCGCACCACCGTCCCAGGACCGCGGCCGCCAATCACAGACGACTACGTCACCAGGCCGCAGGGCTGCAGAAGGCGCCAGGATCCACCAGCCAATCAAGGGCGCATGAAAGCGCGCGAGCGGGAAAACTCCTCGAGTGAGGGAGGCAACACATACCTACGCACGCACACATTACCACCACGCTCGCGCTATTCTCTCTCTCCCTCCACAATGCATCTTATATTAAATCTATGACAGCTGGAATAAAATACAATGCATGGTCACAGGCGAAAATAAAGAGTATTTCTGGACTACCTGTGACACTATGATGCACTAGGAAGAAACTAGAACTTAATCAATAACCTACAGCCCATAACACTGCCTGGGGAGAGGGGAGAAGAGGATGGGGAGCCACGCTACCCCCTCGTGGTCGCTGGGGAGCTGACGTGCATCACAATATGTATATATATATATATAAAAATGAGGCAAGTAAATTGTTAAATAAATTTAATATTTTTAGGGTCAATTATTGTGACTGTATTCTAAAAATGTACATCAATAATTTTAATCAAGCATTTTTAACTTGAAGTTTCTTATATAACCTCTGCTTACTTTTTGTCTGTTTGTATTTATTGTTTTTGTTTTTCTGTTATTATTATTGATGATTTTTAATAATTAATTGTTCTTGTTCAAAGAGTACTCTTTGTTTAAATATGTTGTTGCTTCTTCATATTTTGCAATTATTTGTCCTTATATTATATCTATTCATTGTCGATAGTATCAATTGCTTGCTTTTGCGATTTCCTTAGTTTATTTTTACAATAAATGTAGGTTATTTGTAGGGTAGATATTGATAGGGGTCACTTGAGGCATGCTATGCTTATAGGTACCTACCCGATAGCACAATCGTTAGTGAGTGCTGTATTTTTTTTGTAATATTGTAGATAATATTATCTTATCAATATTTATATTTTGTACTATTGTTAATGTCTTGTCATGTTGCAAATTTGATTTTAAATGAACATTTTGACATTTGACATGTAGTTTCTTTATTCATGCAGAGTTTAGTCAAATTTACCAGAACGTCCCGAATTCTCAAATTGACTAATTCCTTGAACGTGACGTTGTTATGTGTGCGATTAGTTTGCTTGGGACCCAGATTAACTTGCTCATGTAGTAATGTACACCCTATGTGGTGGATTGTGTTCTTTTATTTCATAAATTTTATTTTAGTAAGCGTTGTTTCCACATAGCGATTTTGATAAGTTAATTTGACTTTATATTGTCTTTGTCCCAGTTTTGGTTTGTTTAGTTTGCAAGTTTTACATTTTAATTAGGAATGAGTAAGTGAGAGGGGGGTGGAGACGGAGGAATAGCACCGGAATCATCCAAGGTGTAGTTTCTAGCGAAAGTTTGGGCAAAGAGTTCAGCTTTGTCAGAGGAAGAAGTGATGGTGGTGCCGTCAGAGTGGAAAAAGGGAGGGAAAGACGAGGAAGAAAAATTGGAGAGTTTTAGGAGAGTTGGAGAGTTAGCTTGGTAAGCGCTAGAGTTGGAAAGTTCAGTGCATTTATTATTTGATGAAAGCGGTTTGGCGAGTCGAAGAACAGATTTGGCTTGATTTCGGGAAGAAACATTGGACGCATGAGATTCTTGAGTTTGAAGGCGATGGTACCGTTTGAATGTTTCCTTCTTGTTGCGGACAGCAGTAGAACAAGCGTGCGTAAACTAAAAAAAATTAACATTAGACTGAGAGAAGGAAAATGGAATGTATGCCTCCATGCCTGAGAGGATTATCTCGGTAATGCGTTCAGCACTCTCCGAGGGTTCCCAGCCATGGAAGCAAGTCATTCCATGGGAAATCAAAGAAGTACTGTCGGAGAGCCTCCCAGTCGGCAGCGCCAAAGTGCCACAAGCACCGCCGGTTGGGAGAATCGGGTGGTCGTACCGGAGAGATAGAACAGATGACAGATATAAGTTTATGGTCGGAGGAGCTCAAAGGAAAGAAAAGATTTATAATATAAGCAGAAGGGCTAGAAGTTAAAAATAAGTCAAGAATGTTGGACCGATCTTCGAAGCGATCCGGGATATGGGTGGGTTGCTGGACTAATTGCTCTAGGTCATTTAAGATAGAAAAGATGTAGGCTTGTTCACCAGGTTGGTCAGCGGAAAGAGAGGAAAGCCATTTGCGGTGGTGAACGTTGAAATCTCCTAGGATGGAGATTTCTGCGAAAAGAGAGATGGATAGAATGTGTTCCACTTTAAAAGTTAGATAGTCAAAGAATTTTGGATAGTCAGTATAATTAGGGGAGAGATAAACAGCGCAGAAATATTTAGTTTGAGAGTGACGAGAAAGCTTTAGCCAGATAGTTGAGAATTCAGAAGAGTTTAATATGTTTATGGATGGTGTGGTGAGGGAGGTGAAAATGAGAACTATGGGAAGAGGATTGGGTTTAGTAGGAAAGAATGGTAGAGATTGGGAGTTGAATCAGTTGCTGTTCCCTGATGACACAGCGTTGGTGGCGGATTCTGAGGAGAAACTGCAGCTGGTAGTCAAAGAGTATGGTGTGGTTTGTGGGAGGAGGAAACTGAAGGTGAACGTCAATAAAAGTAAAGTAATGGTGTGTAATAAGGGTGATCATAGGGTGAATCTAGATGTGAGGCTGGATGGGGAAATATTAGAGCAAGTAGAGTGTTTTAAATATCTAGGAGGATCGATAAGCAGGAGTGGAGGTATGGAAATGGAAGTAAAACAGAGAGTGTGTGAAGGAAGGAAGGTTTTCGGAGCAATGGAAAGTATGTGGAAGACGAGAAATCTCGGAATGCAAGTAAATAGTGTATTGTATCAAGGAATTGTTGTGCCAACAGTGATGTATGGGGCTGAGACATGGGCTCTGAAGGAAAAGGAGTGAAGAAAGCTGGATGTGATGGAGATGAGCTGCTTGAGGAGCATGTTTGTAGTTACTCGTAGAGACAGATTGAGGAATGAAGAGATACGTAGGAAGTGGGGCAGCAGGAACATTTGTCGGCTAGACTGGACAGAAGGGTGCTGAGCTGGTATGGTCATGTTGAATGAATGGAAGATGAAAGGCTTACAAAGAGAATATGTGAATCAGATACAAGGGGAGATAGAAGGGCAGGAAGACCCCCATTGAGATGGAGAGACTGTGTAAGACAAGCTTTGGATGATAGAGGAATGACTATAGATCAGGCGGGGGAAGTGGTAATAAACATAAATGAATGGAGAATGCTTGTGAATAGATGAGTGTGCACGCGGTCGTTTGGGAGAGAGGGTAATGCGCCAGTTGGACTAGATAGTAGTCCATCAGGCGCCTGGCCCGGGGAGCCGGTGGTAATGAAGGATGCGCCTGGAAGCATGGTGGGTGGGCTTGTGGTGGTGAAGCTTCGCTGCGGGTCTGCCTGCAGAAATCGGCGTCTCTCCGAGGGACCTGGGTCCTGGGAATCTTTTGCTGGGGACCCTAAATGGGCCTGGGTCTCTGGGTTTTTCTCCTGGGCGACCTAGATGTGTGTGAAATTTGTATGTTTGTATTGTTTTGTTTTTCTGATGAGTTGTGATGTCACTGTTCGGGATCTGTCTCGAGTCGGCCACCCCCATATAAAAAAAAAAAAAAAAAAAAAAAAGAATAACTGGGGAAGGTGCCAAAGTACTGTATATACATACATACATAGTTGGGAACACGAGAGAAAGCGCCAACACTGGTCTGGCAGCTTATGAGGGTAACTATTTAAACAAGCGTTGCAAAGCACCAAAGGCCTCCGTCGAACATTGTCAATTATTCAGCCACCCCCCCCCCCCCCCCTCCCCAACCCGACAACTCATTCGACTGATCTAATCCAACAAGAAGCAACATAAGGACGAGTGAGACGAACGGTAATAAGCCTGGCGCTGTTTCCCGACGGAGGCAACGCTTCTGCCTCATAATTGTATATATACAGTATACCCAGCCTGCATACCTAACACTTTCAGTATACAATGGTGCCTTTCTTATTAACATTCTTGCTGTCAATAGACAATATTATTCAGCTTAGAAAGGAATTAAGGGGGTCCGAAGGAAGATTGAGAAACTATCAACCTCATTTCTTATCCTCACAGGTCCTTGCCAATCTGTATAAAATATTATGGTGATAGCTAAAATAAAAGGAAGACAAGTATCATCGCATACTAATAGGCTTAAGGCAGTGTATGTATATATATATATATATATACATATATATATATTGACAGCAAGAATGTTAATAAGAAAGGCACCATTGTATACTGAAAGTGTTAGGTATGCAGGCTGGGTATACTGTATATATACAATTATGAGGCAGAAGCGTTGCCTCCGTCGGGAAACAGCGCCAGGTTTATTACCGTTCGTCTCACTCGTCCTTATGTTGCTTCTTGTTGGATTAGATCAGCCGAATGAGTTGTCGGGTTGGGGGGGGGGGGGGATGGATAATTAACAATGTTCGACGGAGGCCTTTGGTGCTTTGCAACGCTTGTTTAATTAGTTACCCTCATAAGCTGCCAGACCAGTTGAAGCAACAAGCGCTCGTGTGATACCAGCTAAAAATACAGATGGATTTACAAAAGCGCGTTTTCCCACAAGTTTTGATTGGCAACATTATATCTGGCAACATTTTGAGATATCTTTTTACTTTTCTCGGCAGTTACATTGAAAGTAAATTGCTGGGTAGGTGGGAGTTATATTGCTAGGTAGATTGGAGGTAGATTGTAGAAGGAAGATTGCTATAGTTGCCAATGTTCTTATAGAATATACAGTATATTACAGAAGTTGCCAGATCAGAGTTAGTGGACAAAGCGTGTATGTAAATTAAACAATAATAATTAAACTATTTTAAATAAGTTTAGCGAAGATCAGTTAGAGTAAAAGGGTTAATTGAGATCGAGTTGACCTTCAAAAGCTTTATAAAATTGTCTAGCGTTCGCAGAATGAAATGTAAAAATCGTCCTCAGATAGTGAATGGGTTAAGGAAGCCCACCTCGCTTTTTTTATGTTTCTCTCCCTTTCTCTTTGGCTTGTATCCATTCGGCCCCATTCAGCCTACTGTTTTACGACGTTTCCAGGTGTCAATATTTTCCTGGCGAGCGGTAGCGAGCCGGCATATATATATTATTGTTTTGACAGCAAGCTAAATTTGTAAATTTTTCGATAGAAAAATATCTCCGGCGAAGCCGGATTTCGCCATACAATGCTGGCTCGCTATCGCTTGCCAGAAAGAAATAGACACCTGGATGGGGATAAACGTCTTAAAACAGTTGGCTGAATGGGGCCGAATGGATACAAGCCAGGGAAAGAGAGAAAAGGGAAGAAAGAGAAAAAAATCCGGTGACCCCCCTTAAAACAATCGTCTAATGTTAGCTAGAATAACTCATAAAAAACAACGTCACGATAAAGGAGTTGAACTTGCAGGCATACAAGCACTCACTAACATATCAAACTACAGCTATTCACACAACACAATACCAGACATTTGGAAGCATGGTATCATCATCACTTTCCCCAAACCCAACAAAGACCCCACGCTACCCTCCTCGCACCGCCCCATCACACTCCTTTGCTCCCCCTCCAAAGTCATGGAACGCCTAGTATTACAACTAATTACACCTGACCTACCCCTAGCTCCAACACAACATGGCTTTAGGCCACTGCACTCCACAAACACTCTTCTCACAGACCTTACACAAAGAGCTTTCGACGGCATCAATTCAGCTAGACCACCACACAGATCACTATTAGCCACACTCGACATTAGTAAAGCCTTCGATGCCATCCCCCGCCACAACCTAACAAACAAAATCTACAACACAAACATGCACAACAACACAAAACGGTGGCTGGCCAACTTCCTAGCAGGCAGATGTGCACACGTATCTTTTGCCGGTCAGTCATCTAAAATCAGAAACTTTCCAAACGGAGTCCCACAAGGATCCGTCCTATCGCCCGCACTCTTCAATCTGTACATGCACGATATAACTACACCCAATACGCCCCAAATAAACTTAGCCTCCTATGCAGATGACATAACACTCACATGCACACACCATGACCCAAAAAGAGCAACAGATCTCCTTCAACCCTATCTCAACACACTACATGGCTGGTGCACTACAAACAGACTTAATCTAGCCCCAGCCAAATCCACCGCAACCCTGCTCACAAGTTGGACAGGAGAACACGAATACATCCCTCAACTCACCATAAACAACACACCCCTAACACATACACACACACCCAAAATCCTAGGAGTAACATATGATACTCATATGACATTCAAACAGCACACCACAAACATTAAAAAGAAACTGACACCCAGACTTAACGCCCTCAGGTCACTTGCTCACACAAAATTTGGACACAACAAAGAAACTACCACCACAGTATATAAACAATACATAAGATCAGTGATGGAATACGCAAGCCCAGCCTGGGCTTCTAACCTAGCTGAAACACATCATAAGACCTTACAGACTATTCAAAACAAAGCCCTGAAGATCATTACAGGCTGCACAGCTACTGCACCCACAGATCACCTACATCAAGAAACCAAAATCCTCAAAGTCAAAGACCATCTGGACATGAGAGGCACTCAATTCCTGGCAGCAGCCTCCACGAACCAAGACCACCCACTAAACTACATGGCAACACACCCACAGACACCAAGAAATATCAAAACAACACCCAGCACACGGTATCACACACAATTATTGTCCTCTCTCCCTCCCTGCCCACCCCGAACCAACATCCAGAAGCACATCCATACTCATATCTCTCACCGATCCATCCACTCACTCACAGACAACACACAGCTGCATGCACGACCTCCCGAAATCCATCCTTCCGAATCCTCCCTTCCTCGCGAGGACAGAGTCCACCTGGCCAGGCTGAGATGCGGACACCATCCAGCTCTCCTGAGCTATCAGAAGAGACTGGATGACTCCGTTGTCGACGCCTGCCCGGGATGTAACACAGCACCCCATACCATTAAACACATCATAGAAGACTGCATTTCACACAACCACTTACGCCAACAACACAATCTACACTCAATGAGAGCTCTGTGGGAAAGCCCGATCGTGGCCATGGCCTTTCTCAGGGACTCGGGGCTGTTCGGCCAGGCAGCTTAGGGAACAACAACAACAACAACAACAACTTGCAGGAAACTTGTTGTCTTTCCCGCATCAAACCAAGACCAAGAATATAAGTTTTAATTAATTTTAGAAAACTTTACATTACACAATTCCTGAAAGATGGCAATTAATTTTTGAAGTAGCATTGTTAGTAGTGTAAGGGAGTGTCACACGAGAGCTTTAATTTATCGTCAACTTCGGTGCTAAACATATTTTAGGCAACATTTCTTGGATCTATTGCATCTATATTGAAATTTAGATTGGAGATAGATAACTTAGGTAAATATGGCATCATGATATCACAGTATGGGTGCCAGCAGAATTAATTCTCTCTCTCTCTCTCTCTCTCTCTCTCTCTCTCTCTCTCTTTCTCTCTCTCTCTCTCTCTCTCTCTCGCTCTCGCACGTTTGTTCGTTTGTTCGTTGTTCCTTCGGGTTGGTCTTTATATCGTGCATAACCACCTATCAAACCAGTGGCTACTCTCTGAAAGTGATTCAAGACATACTGGTTGTATAGTTCATAAGCATCAACTTCAACTATAATGGCTCGTGGCTCGTTGTCTTCCTGAAGTTAACCCAGCTCCTGTGGTAATTCTGGTGGGTACCACCCTGGCCTGGATTATTCATTGGTACAATTGTGATAAGAAGTGATAACTCACTATTTATAACTAACGGACAAAAGTCCTCAAATCTGGCTAACGCTGGCAACTCTCCATTACCAGTCTGAGCAGTCTTTTCCTAATTTAAAACTATAGGTCTTTGGTTGCTCCCAATAATTGTGTTACTGACAAAATTAACTTATTTATTCCCTCTAAATTTTATTTATGTTCTAGTTTGAATATATATAAAATTATAAGGTTTATTTCTAATTGTTTATAGAATAATTCAAAAATTTGCATTTGCTTTTTACATGTTGACACTCCTGGGGCCGGGAAGCTGATCATCGCTCTAAGCTAAGCCAGTCAGTCATTGTTAGGTTTATTACCACCTTTGTTGTTGTTGTTGTTGTTGTTGTTGTTCCCTAAGCTGCCTGGCCGAACAGCCCCGAGTCCCTGAGAAAGGCCATGGCCACGATCGGGCTTTCCCACAGAGCTCTCATTGAGTGTAGATTGTGTTGTTGGCGTAAGTGGTTGTGTGAAATGCAGTCTTCTATGATGTGTTTAATGGTATGGGGTGCTGTGTTACATCCCGGGCAGGCGTCGACAACGGAGTCATCCAGTCTCTTCTGATAGCTCAGGAGAGCTGGATGGTGTCCGCATCTCAGCCTGGCCAGGTGGACTCTGTCCTCGCGAGGAAGGGAGGATTCGGAAGGATGGATTTCGGGAGGTCGTGCATGCAGCTGCGTGTTGTCTGTGAGTGAGTGGATGGATCGGTGAGAGATATGAGTATGGATGTGCTTCTGGAAGTTGGTTCGGGGTGGGCAGGGAGGGAGAGAGGACAATAATTGTGTGTGATACCGTGTGCTGGGTGTTGTTTTGATATTTCTTGGTGTCTGTGGGTGTGTTGCCATGTAGTTTAGTGGGTGGTCTTGGTTCGTGGAGGCTGCTGCCAGGAATTGAGTGCCTCTCATGTCCAGATGGTCTTTGACTTTGAGGATTTTTGGTTTCTTGATGTAGGTGATCTGTGGGTGCAGTAGCTGTGCAGCCTGTAATGATCTTCAGGGCTTTGTTTTGAATAGTCTGTAAGGTCTTATGATGTGTTTCAGCTAGGTTAGAAGCCCAGGCTGGGCTTGCGTATTCCATCACTGATCTTATGTATTGTTTATATACTGTGGTGGTAGTTTCTTTGTTGTGTCCAAATTTTGTGTGAGCAAGTGACCTGAGGGCGTTAAGTCTGGATGTCAGTTTCTTTTTAATGTTTGTGGTGTGCTGTTTGAATGTCATATGAGTATCATATGTTACTCCTAGGATTTTGGGTATGTGTGTATATGTTAGGGGTGTGTTGTTTATGGTGAGTTGAGGGATGTATTCGTGTTCTGTCCAACTTGTGAGCAGGGTTGCGGTGGATTTGGCTGGGGCTAGATTAAGTCTGTTTGTAGTGCACCAGCCATGTAGTGTGTTGAGATAGGGTTGAAGGAGATCTGTTGCTCTTTTTGGGTCATGGTATGTGCATGTGAGTATTTTGTCATCTGCATAGGAGGCTAAGTTTATTTGGGGCGTATTGGGTGTAGTTATATCGTGCATGTACAGATTGAAGAGTGCGGGTAATAGGACGGATCCTTGTGGGACTCCGTTTGGAAAGTTTCTGATTTTAGATGACTGACCGGCAAAAGATACGTGTGCACATCTGCCTGCTAGGAAGTTGGCCAGCCACCTTTTTGTGTTGTTGTGCATGTTTGTGTTGTAGATTTTGTTTGTTAGGTTGTGGCGGGGGATGGCATCGAAGGCTTTACTAATGTTGAGTGTGGCTAATAGTGATCTGTGTGGTGGTCTAGCTGAGTTGATGCCGTCAAAAGCTCTTTGTGTAAGGTCTGTGAGAAGAGTGTTTGTGGAGTGCAGTGGCCTAAAGCCATGTTGTGTTGGAGCTAGGGGTAGGTCGGGTGTAATTAGTTGTAATACTAGGCATTCCATGACTTTGGAGGGGGAGCAAAGGAGTGTGATGGGGGCGGTGTGAGGAGGGTAGCGTGGTGTCTTTGTTGGGTTTGGGGAATGTGATGATGATACCATGCTTCCAAATGTCTGGTATTGTGTTGTGTGAATAGCTGTAGTTTGATATGTTAGTGAGTGCTTGTATGCCTTGTGGTCCCAGGTGTCTGAGGTGTATGTTGCTTATGTTGTCTAGGCCACAGGCGGGTGAGTGCTTGAGATTGTTGATGATATACTTTGTCTGGTGATTGGTGAAGGGTGTATAGTCAGGGTCTGTGGGGAATTGTCTCTTACGTCGGGTGACACGTCGGTCGTCTTTGTGAGGTTTTAGGTGGCTGACATGTGAGAAGTGATTGATGAGAGTGTTTGCTTGTTGTTTACATGAAGGAGTAGAGTCTGTTGTTGTGATTGCAGCATGTGATTGTGTTGTGTTGCTGTTGGAAAGTGTGATGCTGTTTAGTGTTTTGTAGAGTTTTTTGGGGTTTGTTTTGTGATCAAGTGTTTGTAGGAAGTTATTCCAATTTAGTTTTTGTTGTTCTTGTATTTTGTTGTTAGTTTGGGTGTTGAGTGCTTGAATTTGTTGTGTGATGTCTTGTGTGTGGGGTGCTGGGGATTGTTTCAGTATGTCGCGTTGTCTGATGAGGTTTTGAATTTCTGGTGTGAAGTTGGGGTTGTGTCTTTTTCTGTTACCTCTTGGAATGTGTTTCTTGTCAGCGTTTTGGATAGTTTTATTGAGTATGTGTACAGCATTGTTGATGTTAGTGATGGGAGTACTGTTTAGAGTTGTGAAGTGTTGTTCTGTCTCATTTGTGAATGCTTCCCAGTTAGCTCTTTTATAATTGGTGTATGTGTGTTTGTGGCTAGCTGAGGTGAGTCTGGTTTTGGTGGTGATAATGATCGGGAGGTGGTCAGAGCCTAAGGTTCTGACCACCCTCCAGGATGTTGTGGGGGCGAGTTCTGGGGAGCAAAAGGTGATGTCTGGAGATGATGGGTTATAGAGGGCTTGGTGAGGAATATGGGTATGTTGATGGATGTCGTTGAGGATGATGAGGTTATCGGTTTGGTTTTGTAGTACCAGCCCTCTGTCTGTGTCGGGGTTGTCGACAAACCAGGCCGACGTCTTGGCGTTGAAGTCACCACCCAGGATGATGTGTGGGGTGTGTGGGGTGTTTGTGATGTGTTGTAAGTGTGGTCTGTATTCATTTGGTACTGTAGGGGATGTTTGGGGAGGGATGTATGTGTTTATGATGGTTATGTTGGAGTTGTTGCCAGTGTGTATTTTAATTGACTGTATATCTGTTGTGTTATCATTTGGGGGGAGGAGGGATTTGGTTTGTACACTGGTTACTATGTATGATATTTCTTTGTGTACCAGGGTGATGAGTCCACCGCCCCCACCAACAGCCCGGTCTTGTCTGATGGTGGTGAAATTATGAAATGTGGGTGTTTTTTGTGTTGTGCAGAGTTTTGTTTCATGTAAGATGGCAATGTGTATGTTGTGTTGTTTGATGAAGTGTGAGAGTTCGTGTTTCTTTGTGTTGATGCCATCTATGTTCAGTTGAAGAATGTTAATGTTATGTGCACGATGTATGTTGGGTGCTGCTGCACGAGGATGGGGTGGGGTGGGGGTGAGGGGAGGGGGGGGGTGAGGGAGGGCCTTGGGGTTGGGATGGGTGAGGTGGGGGTGGGGATTGGGGAGCAGGAGATGGGGGTTGGAATGGATTAGGATGGGGTGTGGTGTGTTGAGTTGAGGATGTGCATGGTATGGGAAGGTTAGGTGGGTTAGGGAGGAGAGGTGGACGGGTTTTAGGGGGGGGAGTGGATGATATGGGAAGGTTAGGTGGGTTGGGGAGGAGAGGTGGACGGGTTTTAGGTGAGGGATTTGACTGGGAGAGGGAGGGGCATGAGGAACAGGTCCAGGTGTTTGTGTAGTGTTTCTTGGAGGCAAGTGTTGTGCAGGTGAAGGGGGTCCAGTTCCCGCATGAATTGCAGAGAACTGAACCCTTAGTATGGCGACTCGAAGTGATGGGTTTTGAGCAAGTTGGACATATGTATGTGTATGTGGGTCCTGGGTTGCTCTCAATGTCACCTTTGTTCATTACCATTTGCTTGGTAATTATAGGGAATAGGCTCGCACCCTTATTTTTCATGTTTTATTCCTCCAGATTTTGAGAAATGAGTGTCTTCATGGTCTTAGTTATAATTCCAATGTGGGATACACGATGGGTTGATCAACCCCCCCCCCCCCCATGAATTATTGAAATCGTCATCTATGTTGCCAGCAGGGGATAAATATCGATTATACTGCATAAAGAAGGCGTTTGTAAACAGTGAGGATGTCCGAAAGAGCTCTGAGATTGATTAGAATGGGCGTTTTTTCTATTAATATCGGGTTTTATAAATGTCATAACAATTATTCTCCCACAGTGGATTATAAATGAGTACAGTATCAGGATTCCATAGACCTACATTGTCCCTAATAAATTATGTAGAATAAGGCTGTGAGCCTATTCCCTATAATTATCATTTATTGCTTTTCCAAAAAGTATTATGATGAACGACAATAGCCCAGCTTCGGAGTCCCCGGGAGGGGCTGTGGGAGAGGTGGGGGGGGGGGACCATAAATGCCCCCACACTCCCTTGACCTTCCCAAAATGACCCCTCAAAATTCACTGGACCACGGCCTGTTACTCTTACTGTAAAATTCTACAATATTCGCAGCCTTTTCACTAATTTTCCGTCTGTTAAATACCATCTCTCCTCCTACAATCCATATCTTCTTTTTCTCAATGAACCTCAAGTGTCTGAAACAACTGTGCTAAGTGACTGATAAGGACCACTGGAACTCCTGTTTCACCACCTGGCCTCCCTAGCTGATCCTTTCAGTGTCTCATTAGTATTGAGGGCATCCCCAGCCTGCCCTCCAAAACACCGTCTCCTCCTATCAATACATTATACTACAAACACCTTACATACTACATTAACTTTTCCAAAGAAAGAAAATTACGAGACCTTGACCCGCCTCGAATTCCCAAGGGGGAGGGGACCAGAAATGCCTCCATCAGTCTGTTCCTTGGTAACAACTCGCCAAAATGCTCTGGACCACCACCTTCTACTCTTACGATTAATTTCTGTAATATTCGTGGCCTTTCCTCTAACTTCCACTCTGTGGAACACCACCTCTCCTTTGCCAACCCTGATCTTCTCTTTCTCACCGAGACACAGTTGTCTGGGACTACTGACAGCAAACCCTTCTCTGTATCCTCCTACTATCTCTATCCTCAGTTTCGAGCCAAAGGTGGATGTTGCGTCTATGTTTCTTACGCAACAATCATGCCTTCTCTCGTGTTCCCAACTTAGATTCTTCTGAATTCTCAACTCTTTGGCAAAAGCTTTCTTGTCACTCCCAAACTAAATATTTCTGTGCTGTCTATCTCTCCCCTAATTCTACTGGCAATCCAAAATTCTTTGACTATCTAACTTCTAAAGTGGAACACATTCTATCCATCTCTCCTTTCGCAGAAATCTCCATCTTAGGAGATTTCAATGTTCACCAACCACCAATGGCTCTCCTCTGTTTCCACTGACAAACCTGGTGAGCAAGCCTACATCTTTTCTAACTTAAACGACCTAGATCAGTTAGGCCAGCAACCCACCCCTATCCCGGATCGCTTCAGAGATCGGCCCAACATTCTTGACTTATTTCTAGCTTCTAACCCTTCTGCTTATACTGTAAATCTATTCTCTTCTATGGGCTCCTCCGACCATAAACTAATATCTGTCACCTGTCCTATCTCTCCAGTACGGCCACCCGATCCTCCCAACCAGCGTCGCTTGTGGCACTTTGGCGCTGCCGACTGGGAGGCTCTTCGGTAGTACTTCTCTGATTTCCCATGGAATGACTTTTGCTTCCGTGGCCAGGGACCCTCGGAGAGTGCTGAAGGCATTACCGAGGTAATGCTTTCGGGCTTGGAAGCATACATTCCATTTTCTTTCTCTCAGTCTAATGCAAATAAATCTTGGTTTACTCACGCTTGTTCTACTGCTGTCCGCAACAAGGAGGAAGTATAGCAAGTATTTTCTACCCTCTCTGGGCTTAATACTAAGAAGGCTTACGGTACGGACGGTGTTCCTCCTGTTGGACTCAAAAACTATGCTTCCGTGCTGACTCCCTGCCTAGGCAAACTCTTTCGTCTGTCTCTCCTCTAACGTCTTCCCTTCTTGCTGGAAGATTCGTCTCATTCAACCTGTCCCAAAGAAGGGTGACCACTCTCAACCCTCCAACTATCGTCCAATTGTTTTCATCTCTTGTATCTCTAAAGATTTTGAAGCTATTCTTGCTTCCAAATTTCTTAAGCATTTCTCTTCTCATAATCTACTATCAGATCGCCAGTATAGCTTCCTTAAAGGTCGCTCTACTGGTGATCTTCTTTCATATCTTACTAACTCTTGGTCATCCTCCTTTCGGGACATCGGTGAGACCTTTTCTATTGCACTAGACATATTGAAGGCCTTCGATAGAGTCTGGCACAAATCTTTAATTTCTAAACTACCCTCTTTCGGTTCCTATCCCTCCATCTGTGCCTTTGTCTCAAATTTCCTTTCCGGCCGTTTCATAGCTGCGGTTGTGGACGGCCATCGCTCACTTCCTCTTCATATCAACTCCGGTGTTCCTTAGGGCTCTGTCCTATCTCCCATTCTCTTTCTAATTTTCATAAATGATCTTCTCAACTGTACCTCCAGTCCCATCCACTCATACACAGACAACTCTACCTTATACTACTCAATTAGTTTTCCTGAACGCCCCAGCCAGCAATCCCTCAGAGACAAACATACTGAAGCCATGCAACACTTTTCTTCTGATCTAACTACTATTTCCAATTGGGGCAGAGAAAACCTTGTTGCCTTTAATGCTTCCAAAACCCAATTTCTTCACCGTACTACCTGTTTGGAACTCCCAGAGGACTATCCCTTACACTTCAACAATATATAAATCAATCCTTCATCTTCTCTCAATATTCTCGGTGTCTCTTTTTGTTTTGCTCTTACTTGGAAAGACCATATTACCAGTCTTGCTAAGGCAGCCTCCCAGAAACTGGGTGTGCTCAACCGCCTCATAGGGTTATTTACCCCTGCACAGCTTCTTGCTCTGTACAGGGGCACAGTGCGTCCTTGTATTGAGTATTGTTCACATGAGAGGGGAGGATCCTCTCACACCGCACTCCTAGACAAAGTAGAAAGGAAAGCCTTTTGTATCATTAACTCTCAGCTTCTTACCAACTCTCTGCAAGCTCTCTCTCTTCGTCGCAATGTTGCATCTCTCTCGCTATTCTATCGCTACTATATTAGTCAATGTTACTCAAAGCTTTCCCAGTGTATACCACCTCCTCTACATAAGGTACGTAGTACCCGTCTTGCAACACAATCCCACCCCTACTCTGTGCAACTCTCCAACCCAAGAGTGAAATGTTATACTCAGTCTTTCTTCTATTCAACTGATGAGCTCTGGAACTCTCTCCCAGAATCAGTCTTTCCCTCTTCCTATGACTTAAATTGCTTCAAACTCTGTGTATCCAGGCTCGAACGTCCCTTGATTTTGGCCCTGTCACTCTTTCAACTCTGGGGGAGGCATTCGATACAGGTAGTTCTGCCTTTTGTCCCCCTCCCTAACATAGAAAAAAGAAAAAAAAAAATATTACAAATTTTGTTTGGTTTACTTACGCTTGTTCTACTTCTGCCCGAAATATGGAGGAAGCATTCAAACGGTACCGGCGTCTTCAAACTCAAGAATGTCATTTTTCCTATATTTCTGCCCAGAATCAAACCAAATTTGTTCTTCGACTCGTCAAACACTCTTTCATCAATAATAAATGCACTGAACTATCTAACTCTAGCTCTTTCCAAGCTTTCTGGCATCTAGACAAAAACCTCTCCAATCATTTTTCTTCCTCGTCTTTTCCTTCCCTTTTCCACTCTGGCGGCACTACCGTCACTTCTTCCTCTGACAAAGCTGAACTCTTTGCCAACATTTTTGCTAAAAACTCCACTTAGGATGATTTCGGTGGTATTTCTCCCTTTCCACCTCCCTCTCTCCTACTTATGCCTAATATCGTAATATCTTCCAAAGATGTACTTTCTATCCTGTCTGGTTTTAACTCTCAATTCTCGGCGACTGTCATATGATGGTAGAGAGAAAATTGGCCTATCCTGTGGCACCCGTCATATGACGGGCACCATTTTGAGGTTGTTATAAGGGCTGAGAGAGAGAGACCGGGTATTGGAGGGACCATAGGCACGCTCCAACCACTTGCCATGTCCGTGTAGCGTACACTGAAGTCCTACACACGGCTCTTTCACTCATGTGCTCTCTCTCACACACCAAAAACAGCCAAATTGCCACAATTTTACCGATTTTGCCGTTCGGTTGCACGATCGTTGCATGATAATCAGATGTTGTACAAGGATGAATTAGGTGTCATTGGAAAGCTCTATCATCGTCCTTTCACAGATATTTAATTGTATTATGCTCTGGCTCTTGATTATGCATGAAAAAGAGCATGGAATTAAGGTAATTATAGCCGCCTGGCGCTACGGTGATATACACACGACACCCCGCTCTTTGAGAGTTAATAATAAGAAGGCATATGGACCAGATGGTGTTCCTCCTGTTGTACTAAAAAACTGTGCTTCCATGCTGACTCCCTGCCTAGGCAAACTCTACCGTCTCTGTCTCTCCACTAACGTCTTCCGTTCTTGCTGGAAGTTTGCTCTCATTCAACTTGTCCCAAAGAAGGGTGACCACTCTCAACCCTCCAAGTTTTGTTCAATTGCCCTCATTTCTTGCATCTCCAAAGTTTTTGAAACTCTTCTTAATTCAAAACGTCTTAAGCATCTCTCTTCTCATAATTTTCTTTCATATCGCCAGTAAGGCTTCCTTATGGGTCGCTCTACTAGTGATCTCCTTTCACATCTTACTAACTCTTGGGCATCCTCCTTTCAGGACTTCGGTGAGACCTTTTCTATTGCACCGGCCATATTGAAGGCCTTTGATAGAGTCTGGCACAAATCTATAATTTCTAACCTACCCTCCTTTGGTTTCTATCCCTCCATCTGTGTCTTTATCTCTATTTTCATATCTGGCAGTGCCATAGCTGTGGTTGCTGACGGCCATTGCTCACTTCCTCAACCTACCTCATACCTCAACCTTCCTCATCCTCCTACATGAATGGTCAGTAAATTGGCAGATGAAGTTTAACATTGACAAATGCAAGGTATTAAAGATAGGGAAGATGCAAACAAATGTTAAATATAAACTAGCTAATTTAGAATTAGAAAATTCAGACTGCGAGAAAGATCTAGGTGTGTTTGTTAGCAATGATTTGAAGCCTAGAAAACAGTGTATAAGCGTTCGTAATAAGGCAAACAGGATTCTCGGGTTCATCTCTAGGAGTGTGAGTAACAGAACTGCTGATGTTATCTTAAAACTTTACTTGTCATTAGTGAGACCCCATATGGATTATGCTGTCCAATTTTGGTGTCCTTATTACAGAATGGACATAGATTCATTGGAGAGAATTCAGCGTAGAATGACAAAAATGATCCATAATATTAGAAATTTTCCGTATGAAGAAAGGTTGAAGAAATTAGGTTTACATTCGTTAGAGAGACGCAGAGTTAGAGGGGATATGATAGAGGTGTTCAAGTGGGTTAGTGGGATTAACAAAGGGGACATGACAAATGTACTAAAGCTCAGTGATAGCGAAAGAACTCGTACCAATGGTTTCAAATTAGATAAATTTCGTTTCAGAAAAGATATAGGCAAATATTGGTTTGGTAACAGAGTTGTAGATGGGTGGAATAGGCTACCAAGTGATATAGTGGGATCAAGAACGATAGGGAGCTTTAAGAAAAAATTGGATAAGCATATGGACGAGAAGGGTTGGGTGTGAAGGGGGATCAGCCGGGTTGGGCCAATCAGCGCTCTGCAGACCCCCGTAATCCTGCGTTAATCTCTAACCGGTTTGGTAAGATGATCCTGAGGGTATTAGAGTGTTGAGCCTATAATTGGGCTTTGTAATTGGGGTTGTGTGGGACAGGGATCTGCCTTGCTTAGGCCAATCGGCTTTCTGCAGACTCCCATTTTCTTATGTTCTTATGTTCTTATCAACTCTGGTGTTCCTCAGGGTTCTGTCCTATCTCCAGTTCAGTTTCTAATATTCATTAATGATCTTCTCAACTGCACCTCCAATCCTATCCATTCATATGCTGAAGACTCTACCTTACACTATTCAACTAGTTTTTCAGAACGCCCCAGCAAGCAATCACTTAAAAGTTCACATGATGAAGCCATAGAACACTTATCTCCTGGTCCCATCAACCTTTTCCAATTGACGCACAGCCAATCTTGTTGCTTTCAATGCTTTCAAATCCCAATTTCTCCATTTATCTACCTTTCAAGAACTCCCACAGGTTTATACCTTATACTTCAACAATAATACAAACCAATCCTTCATCTTCTCTCAGTATTATCGGTGTTTCTTTTTCTTCGGATCTCTCTTAGAAAGATTACCAATCTTGCTAAAACAGCTTCCCAGAAGCTGGGTGTACTCAACTGCCTCCGGGGGTTCTTTACCCCTGCAAAGCTTCTTGCTCTGTACAGGGGAACAGTGCATACATGTATTGAGTATTGTTCGCATGTGTGGGGAGAATCCTCTCACACAGTAATTTTTGACAAAGTAGAAAAGAAAGCCTTTCATCTCATTAACACACATCCATACACTGACTCTCTGCAATATTTCTCTCTTCACCTCAGTGTTGCATCTCTCCTGCTATTCTACCGCTATTACAATAATCAGAGTTCGTCAGAGCTCTCTGAGTATACCACCTCCTCTACGTAGAGTACGTAGCACCCATCTTTCAACACAATCCCACCCCTTTTCTGTTGAGCTCTCCAACCCAAGAGTGAAACTATATTCCCATTGTTTCTTCTATTCAACAGCTGAGCTCTGGAACTCTCTCCCTGAATGCATCTTTCCCTCGTCCTATGACTTAAATTGCTACAAACTCTGTTTGTCCAGACATTTTGGCTCAAATATTCCTTGATATTGTCCCTGTCACTCTTTCAACTCTGGGGGAGGCACTAGTGACAGGCAGTTTTGCCTTTTGTCTCCCTCATCCACATGGGAGTCCCTATAGGTTTTTATATACTTAAAAGTGAAATTTCATTGTCTGTCAATGCAAATTACAAGCTGTTCTCGAGTATTTACACTTTCTCACATAATATAGTGGAGATTGCTTTGTTTTCCAGACAAAATGTCATCCCGCTTAGAGAATTAAATGTGGAATCAAAATACCGTGATATGGTCTTTAGGTGATATATTGACACTCTCTCCAACTTCTGAAATAAAAGATATGTTTCCCAACCGCTTTACAATGGCGAACTACTATTGCTACTATTATTATTACTACTATTACAACTACTGCTACTGATGTTCCTACTCGTACTGACAGAGAGAAGGCAGGTAAGACACAATGGCGACTCTGGCACTACAAAGTTCCCTGAGTGCTGGCCAAATAGGGCGGTGCTGTGGATGAGAAGGGCGAGGGGGCTGCTGGAAGAAAAGACCTGCTCGTAATGAGGGAAAGGGGAGACTGGAACGATAATTAGGCTGCATACACTGGCGAGAAGGGTTGTACTGTAATAGAGCTGACATTTCTGTTACATTTCGTTCGTGAATAAAGGGGAGACTGGAACGATAATTAGGCTGCATACACTGGCGAGAAGGGTTGTACTGTAATAGAGCTGACATTTCTGTTACATTTCGTTCGTGAATAAAGGGGAGACTGGAACGATAATTAGGCTGCATACACTGGCGAGAAGGTAATTAGGCTGCATACACTGGCGAGAAGGTAATTAGGCTGCATACACTGGCGAGAAGGTTTGTACTGTAATAGAGCTGACATTTCTGTTACATTTCGTTCGTGAATAAAGGGGAGACTGGAACGATAATTAGGCTGCATACACTGGCGAGAAGGTAATTAGGCTGCATACACTGGCGAGAAGGTAATTAGGCTGCATACACTGGCGAGAAGGTTTGTACTGTAATAGAGCTGACATTTCTGTTACATTTCGTTCGTGAATAAAGGGGAGACTGGAACGATAATTAGGCTGCATACACTGGCGAGAAGGTTTGTACTGTAATAGAGCTGACATTTCTGTTACATTTCGTTCGTGAATAAAGGGGAGACTGGAACGATAATTAGGCTGCATACACTGGCGAGAAGGTTTGTACTGTAATAGAGCTGACATTTCTGTTACATTTCGTTCGTGAATAAAGGGGAGACTGGAACGATAATTAGGCTGCATACACTGGCGAGAAGGTTTGTACTGTAATAGAGCTGACATTTCTGTTACATTTCGTTCGTGAATAAAGGGGAGACTGGAACGATAATTAGGCTGCATACACTGGCGAGAAGGTTTGTACTGTAATAGAGCTGACATTTCTGTTACATTTCGTTCGTGAATAAAGGGGAGACTGGAACGATAATTAGGCTGCATACACTGGCGAGAAGGTTTGTACTGTAATAGAGCTGACATTTCTGTTACATTTCGTTCGTGAATAAAGGGGAGACTGGAACGATAATTAGGCTGCATACACTGGCGAGAAGGTAATTAGGCTGCATACACTGGCGAGAAGGTAATTAGGCTGCATACACTGGCGAGAAGGTTTGTACTGTAATAGAGCTGACATTTCTGTTACATTTCGTTCGTGAATAAAGGGGAGACTGGAACGATAATTAGGCTGCATACACTGGCGAGAAGGTTTGTACTGTAATAGAGCTGACATTTCTGTTACATTTCGTTCTTGAATAAAGGGGAGACTGGAACGATAATTAGGCTGCATACACTGGCGAGAAGGTTTGTACTGTAATAGAGCTGACATTTCTGTTACATTTCGTTCGTGAATAAAGGGGAGACTGGAACGATAATTAGGCTGCATACACTGGCGAGAAGGTAATTAGGCTGCATACACTGGCGAGAAGGTAATTAGGCTGCATACACTGGCGAGAAGGTTTGTACTGTAATAGAGCTGACATTTCTGTTACATTTCGTTCGTGAATAAAGGGGAGACTGGAACGATAATTAGGCTGCATACACTGGCGAGAAGGTTTGTACTGTAATAGAGCTGACATTTCTGTTACATTTCGTTCGTGAATAAAGGGGAGACTGGAACGATAATTAGGCTGCATACACTGGCGAGAAGGTTTGTACTGTAATAGAGCTGACATTTCTGTTACATTTCGTTCGTGTGAATAAAGGGGAGACTGGAACGATAATTAGGCTGCATACACTGGCGAGAAGGTTTGTACTGTAATAGAGCTGACATTTCTGTTACATTTCGTTCGTGAATAAAGGGGAGACTGGAACGATAATTAGGCTGCATACACTGGCGAGAAGGTAATTAGGCTGCATACACTGGCGAGAAGGTAATTAGGCTGCATACACTGGCGAGAAGGTTTGTACTGTAATAGAGCTGACATTTCTGTTACATTTCGTTCGTGAATAAAGGGGAGACTGGAACGATAATTAGGCTGCATACACTGGCGAGAAGGTTTGTACTGTAATAGAGCTGACATTTCTGTTACATTTCGTTCGTGAATAAAGGGGAGACTGGAACGATAATTAGGCTGCATACACTGGCGAGAAGGTTTGTACTGTAATAGAGCTGACATTTCTGTTACATTTCGTTCGTGAATAAAGGGGAAACTGGAACGATAATTAGGCTGCATACACTGGCGAGAAGGTTTGTACTGTAATAGAGCTGACATTTCTGTTACATTTCGTTCGTGAATAAAGGGGAGACTGGAACGATAATTAGGCTGCATACACTGGCGAGAAGGTAATTAGGCTGCATACACTGGCGAGAAGGTAATTAGGCTGCATACACTGGCGAGAAGGTTTGTACTGTAATAGAGCTGACATTTCTGTTACATTTCGTTCGTGAATAAAGGGGAGACTGGAACGATAATTAGGCTGCATACACTGGCGAGAAGGTTTGTACTGTAATAGAGCTGACATTTCTGTTACATTTCGTTCGTGAATAAAGGGGAGACTGGAACGATAATTAGGCTGCATACACTGGCGAGAAGGTTTGTACTGTAATAGAGCTGACATTTCTGTTACATTTCGTTCGTGAATAAAGGGGAGACTGGAACGATAATTAGGCTGCATACACTGGCGAGAAGGTTTGTACTGTAATAGAGCTGACATTTCTGTTACATTTCGTTCGTGAATAAAGGGGAGACTGGAACGATAATTAGGCTGCATACACTGGCGAGAAGGTAATTAGGCTGCATACACTGGCGAGAAGGTTTGTACTGTAATAGAGCTGACATTTCTGTTACATTTCGTTCGTGAATAAAGGGGAGACTGGAACGATAATTAGGCTGCATACACTGGCGAGAAGGTAATTAGGCTGCATACACTGGCGAGAAGGTTTGTACTGTAATAGAGCTGACATTTCTGTTACATTTCGTTCGTGAATAAAGGGGAGACTGGAACGATAATTAGGCTGCATACACTGGCGAGAAGGTTTGTACTGTAATAGAGCTGACATTTCTGTTACATTTCGTTCGTGAATAAAGGGGAGACTGGAACGATAATTAGGCTGCATACACTGGCGAGAAGGTAATTAGGCTGCATACACTGGCGA
This sequence comes from Paralithodes platypus, assembly GCA_032716605.1. Taxonomy (NCBI): domain Eukaryota; kingdom Metazoa; phylum Arthropoda; class Malacostraca; order Decapoda; family Lithodidae; genus Paralithodes; species Paralithodes platypus. The sequence goes on from CM064547.1 coordinate 31,627,498, forward strand.
GAAGGTAATTAGGCTGCATACACTGGCGAGAAGGTTTGTACTGTAATAGAGCTGACATTTCTGTTACATTTCGTTCGTGAATAAAGGGGAGACTGGAACGATAATTAGGCTGCATACACTGGCGAGAAGGTTTGTACTGTAATAGAGCTGACATTTCTGTTACATTTCGTTCGTGAATAAAGGGGAGACTGGAACGATAATTAGGCTGCATACACTGGCGAGAAGGTTTGTACTGTAATAGAGCTGACATTTCTGTTACATTTCGTTCGTGAAGTCAAAGTCCATTTAAATCAAATCAGAGTTTTTCTCTCTATCTTTCTATAGTATAGTACGGTAGATTTTATGTCTAACATAATTATGTTAATTTTTTTATTCTGGGTGACGGTACTGAATGTACTGGTTTAGTGGCCCTGCACCTCGTAATACAGGCTAATATACTAGCCAACAGATGGTTTCCACGGCACCACGCTCCTCATGCACACACATACCAAGTTCAACTTGTAGTGATGTACACTGTATATGTTTCTCAAGAGTGATCATACGCCAGTATGTACTGGTGTATTGGTTATAGCGAGGGTATTTGAATGGCATGTCGGTGGACTTACGGTATTATAATGAAACTTAGTTAATCTCAATAGCAATAGTTATACTCCTACATAGGCAAGGATTCGTGACAATAAATGTTCATCTTATTCTGGTTACTATTAGACGATTTTCTTTAGCTTATAATCTGCCTCTAGGACTCAAAGGGGTAAATGCTATCTAAATAAACCCTCTGATTAACATAAGTCCTTCTAAAACTGCATAAAATAGTGTAACTTTAGCCAGCATAAAGGGTAAAATGCGTCATCATTCTGAAGAGGTTAATGATATGCAAATGAAGGGTGGTTTACGTCTTATCCCCTTCAAACAGTTGACGCCATTGTTTATTATATCCTAGATACGTCCAGGCTGTTCTATTTAGCTTAGGATTAATCTCTAAGTAGCAAAGGGCTAATACTATTCCCATTAACACTATTAACCTCTTCAGCATGATGACGCCTTTTTACCTTTTGCCTTAAAATAGACGATGTTGTGCAGTTTAAGAAGGACATATGTTATTCAGAAGGGTTGTTGAGATCGTATTTATCTCTTTGAGTCCTAGAGGTAAATTATAAGCTACTAGAGAAAATCGTCTAATGGTAACCAGAATATAATTAAAATTGTGTCATCATTCTAAAGAGGTTAAGCTTAGGATCGATTACTAAGAATCAAAGGATAAATACTATCTCAACTAACCCTATTATCCTAATAGATTAGTTACAAGTACAAGAAAAATCATCTGGAATTAAAATGTAACATGTAATTGAGAATGTCGTCATCTAATTGAAAGGTTCAACTGTAGTAAAGTAGAAGAAGAAGAAGAAGAAGAGAGTGATCAAGGTTAGTGGGATGTTCCGCAGGGTTTGGACAGAGACAAAGTGCAGGAGGTGAAACCGAAGACGGTAATAGTGACAGTGGTATGGCTTAGGTGGTTTGTTTTGTTGTTGTGGGTGGTCTTGACGTTTACACGGAGGGGGGGGGGGGGGGAGGCAACGTTAGCTTTTTGTTGGACTTCCCCTCTTTCGTTCCATTAGATTGGACATTTTAAGACGTATTACTTTGGCGATAATAAGATGCTTCACTCCATTCAGGTGTCGATTTGTTATGGGTGAATGATAGATCAGGGCCTGGACCTGAGAATAAATTGGCCTTCGGCCGGGAGATTTGTCTATCTAAACATTTACAAATTTAGCTGAAGGGGGTCTGGTTGGGCATATTTTTGTTTGAAGGAAGTCTGGGAATGCGTTTTTGTTAGCCTTGGGGACAAATTAGATTACATTATTCGAAAATGTCTAAAGCAAGCAAAATCCCTAATAAAGGTTAAGCAAAATATTATTACAGCTCACAAGAGGTGGGATGAGAGACCAGCTACCACCCTTGTACTATGGTGCCATCAGTCTGCCTCCATCCTCGCTCTTCCTCGGGACTTTTTTTTTTTTTCTTGTGTTTTATCATTACTATTATTACGACTCATGCCATTCATTCAACTCCTACAGAATATGATAATGCTTTCTTATTTTTCGTTTTGACTGCCTTAGACGATTTTAGTAAGCTTAGAAAGGACCTGTGAGAGACAAAAGGTTAATTAATGTATTTAATAGTAAGATTTTATTAAGTTTAAGAAGGAACTGTGGGAGGCAAAAGGTGAATTTAGACATGCATTACTCCGATTATATTACATTTAAGCCCTTCAACACGATGGCGCATTTTTACCTTTTATCTAGTCTAAAATGTGACGATTTTATACAGCTTAAGAAGGAGCTACGTCATTCAGAGGGTCGTATTTACCCCTCTGAGTGCTAAAGGTATATTATATATTATATATTATATATTTACCCCTCTGAGTGCTAAAGGTATATTATATATTATATATTGAGTGCTAAAGGTATATTATATATTTACCCCTCTGAGTGCTAAAGGTATATTATATATTATATATTTACCCCTCTGAGTGCTAAAGGTATATTATATATTATATATTTACCCCTCTGAGTGCTAAAGGTATATTATATATTTACCCCTCTGAGTGCTAAAGGTATATTATATATTATATATTTACCCCTCTGAGTGCTAAAGGTATATTATATATTATATATTTACCCCTCTGAGTGCTAAAGGTATATTATAAGCTAGAACAAATCGTTTGTGGTAACCAGAATATGAAGGAACTTAAGTCATCGTTATTTAAATAAAGTCGTTAAATGATAGTCAGAATAAAGTTAACAATAACATCATAAGACAGAAAGGGTTAACGGTTGGATAAAATGTTGTTTCTCGCATCCATGTTATATTTGGTGGATTATATTTGTTTACTTGCTTACAGCCGTATGATACACATCCAATAATGTACAGTTGGCCACATGAATATACATATCCACTCCTTGATTTGTGTAAGGAAGAAAATATAGTATGACTGACTTACAAGAATAATTTGCTAATAAAGCGTTAATTGGTCATATTACTTAACTAGTCTATCTATCTATCTATATACTCAGGCCCAATCCCCACTTTTCCTTTTTTTTTGGGGGGGTGGGGGGGGGGGGGGGGCGACTCAAGACAGAGTAAAAATAGGGACAACACAAAACACAACAGAAACAATAAACACACAAAAAAAAAATACAAATTCACACACATCTAGGTCATCCAGGAGAAGACCCAGAGACCAGGGCCACAAAGGTCTCTCCAGCACTCCTCCGGCCCCCGGCCACCCGGAGAGGTTCCGATCTCGGCAGGCAGACATGCAGCGGAGCCGAAGCCAGAAGCCCGCCCACCACACTTCCAGGCGCACCCTTCATATAAACCGTCTCCCCGGGCCAGGCGCCTGATGGACTATTATCTAGTACAACTTGCGCCCGGCCCCTTCCCCCAAATGACCACGTGTTCACTCATATATTCACAAACATTCTCCATTCATTCCTGTTTATTACCACTTCCCTTGCCTGATCTATAGTCATTCCTTTATCATCCAAACTTGTCTTGCACAGTCTCTCCATCTCAATGGGGATCTTCCTGCCCTTCTATCTCCCCTTGTATCTGACTCATATATTATCTTTGTAAGCCTTTCATCTTCCATTTGTTCAACATGACCATACCAGCTCAGCACCCTTCTGTCCACTCTTTCTGACAAATGTTCCTGCTGCCGCACTCTCCTACGTATCTCTTCATTCCTCAATCTGTCTCTACGAGTAACTCCACACATACTCGTCAAGCAGCTCATCTCCATCACATCCAGCTTTCTTCTCTCCTTTTCCTTCAGAGCCCATGTCTCAGCCCCATACATCACTGTTGGCACAACAATTCCTTGATACATTGCACTTCTTACTAGTACATAAGAAATCTAACTTCTTATTCAATCATAAATTATGTTTTCCTTCCATGTACAGGGTGTCCCAAAATATGCGTGCCAAATTTCGGGATTAGTTTATGAAAAATATTCTAAGCATAACATGTTTTCTAAGCACAACCCCAAATATTACTTGTTACAGAGATATTGCATGTTGAAAGGCATTTTCTAATGTATTTTCCTATAAGGCTGGCCTAACTGTCCTAGAGCCTACCAAACCCCCATCTAATTACAATTATTTCACCATGATATGATCAAGATATTATAATTCTATAAGTTGCACAATGATTATAGACATATTTACTCACTTTGGAACTGTTGGAAACTATTATTTTGACATGGAAGAGTTCATTACAGCGATGGAGGAGAGGACACTATATACAACATTCAATATCTCTGGAACGGTTGGGATATAAACATTTTGTTGAAGAACATTTTATGTTTAAAATCATCCATGAACTCATATCCTGAAGTTTGACACTCCTATTTTGGGATACCTTGTATAATATCACAGAGCATACTCATCCATGTTGGCAATTGTACTTAGCTGCAGTTGTATTATTCAATCAAGCTTAATTTATCACATTTAGTTATATTGTTGTTTTCTGTCATTTATATTTAATTTTGGATTGTTTTAGACGAATTTATCCAGTTTACGAAGGACCTCAGATAATATAAGAGATACATACTCTTAATTAAGCCTCTGGCTTCCAGAGGTTTTCCTAAGCTACGCACAGTTGTCTGATGATAGCCATAATTTAATCAAGAACTGCGTCGTAGTATTGAATGGGGTAAGCTAAGCTAATAAGGGATTTGTTTCGATAAATTAGGCCTGCTTATGGATCAATTTAGGGTAGGTCAGTCCCAAGATTAGGTTGATGACAGGATAAATATGTCTTATATAAAGCCTTTCAGTTCATTAGCCACAGCACTGACCCGTGGCTCATTTGTAAGTTAATGCAGGTAGTGGAGTGAGCCACATAACTCCTGGGGACAGCTGGGAGGGGAAGGAAGAAGAAAACGAGGTAATAGTACCTACTATCATCCTTTGCTACAAAGTGTTCAAGGCTTTAAGCAATATTAGAGGTGTCGATTGTAGTCAAGGCATATTTAAAATACTATATTGAACATGATAAATTCATAATAATGCACAAGCTTACACATACTGTAAATACATAGATATATAATATAGATATAGACCATTTTTTTAACATCAGTGCTGACATCCCTGCATCGATACCACTACCCCACGAGGCCATAACAACTTAAGAACCATTATTATTTGTAGAATCTGTATATATTTAACATGAGAATATTTGTCCAATCCATCACATATTTGTAGACTCATTTTCCAGAATACATACAGAGTAATTAAGGAATACAACAATGATGAAAATGTATAGTTTTATAACTACCCAGTGTATATAACACATCATGCTCAGAAAAAGCAGACCATGTGAGCCTACACCAAGGTGCAAATGGAGGCAAATCAGAGTAGGGGTATTTAGAATTATTGCAGAACGGCTAAACACTGATTGCGAGCTTGTGACACTAGATTCACGTCAGGGAAGAGCCACTTAACTGTCTACACCAAGTGACCGGAAACACCAAGAAACCATTAGCAACAGTCCTCTAAACAAGAGAACATGGCTTCAAACGAGAGAGTAAAAAAGCATGGTAGCATCTCAACGCTACGGCAGTCACTGAATACACTTTTAGTCCACCTCTTTTGTCTTTTGAGTGACTTTAAACACATCCATCGTAATGACATCAAGGCTCTTCTGAGTGGGACCATCAACTAACTGGTCCCAGCCAGAAAGAGTGCAGAAGTCAAGAACTGCTAACCCATGGGAGTTTGTTAGAGTAACAAAATGTAGCCATTCTGTATCGTGGGCGTTTATGGAGTCATCTTCCTAAATATGAGCCATTGAGAGCAGAGGACAATCATAACTCGAGTCGTCAGTCCCAGGGTTATGATAAAGAGAAAACACATAAACAGAGTTGACTTTACCACAAACCCTGACCATAATGGACTCATGGCAATCACCTTCATCAACTTCATTATGATTATAACCAAAATTATTATTGTTACTATCATGATTAGTAGTAGTAGTGGTAGTAATAGTAGCAGTAATAGCAGCAGTAATAGAAGTGTCACTATTCAAATATAATTCATCATTACTGTATTATCATAAACCATTTTACATTTTAACATTACCAAAATTAAAATCATAACAACATCATCATCGTCATCATTATTTACAATGATAATCGGCAATGTTATAACCCAGAGTAATCATTATATATATCACCATCATAAATCATCATCATTATCATCATCATCATCATCAATAAATATCATCATCATTATAAGCAGCATCGATATTATCATCTCCATCATTATTATCATCATCTTCTCCAACATCTTCGTTACCATCATCATCATTATCACCACCATCATTATTAACCCTTTCACGCATTTATGACGCAGAGGTTGCCAGATTAGCAATATGAAAGAGTTCTCTCACTTTTATAATTACCTCTCCAAAATTAGTGTTCTGCCCACAGCTAACTCAAAGACAACTGCAGAGGTTGAAGTAACTAAGCTAAAGGTTTCCAAATACCCCTGATGGTAACAAAGGCTTTAAAGTATCCCCAATAGGTTCAAAATCGCGTCATATGTCGGAGAGGGTTAACAATAGCAGTCATCATAACCATCAGCATCAGCTTTTGTTAGTCTCCTACAAGACACTTAAACATGATCTACTGTATATCTTTTCACTGCTATCCTACCACGACAATTTGTCACAGACCACCTCAGTAAATTTCCGCCTCTTGTTCCTCCATCTTTTTTGTCCTATGTGGATGAAGGAGACAAAGGGCAAAGCTGCCTGTAACAAGTGTCTTCCCCAAAGTTGAAAGAGTGACAGAGAATCAAAATCAAGGCAAAATATCTCGATACACGGAGCTCGAATCAGTTTAAGGCTTAGGATAAGGGAAATACAGATTTAGCGAGGGAGTTTCAAAACTTGCTGATTGAGTACAAGAAAGATTGAGAAATTTTGTTCAATCTTAGGTTTAAGATTTGAACAGAATAGGGGTGGGAGTGTGCTGCGAGGCGGGTGCCCCCCACTCTCCGTAAGAGAGGAACTATACACTGAGAGAGCTCTGAAGAACATTGATTATCGTAATAGCGGTAGAAAGTGAGAGAGATGCAACATTGCAGCGTGTAGAGAGAGATTGTAGGGCATTAGCGAGAGGAGGTGAGTTGATGAGACAAAATGCCTTTGACTCTACTCTTTCAAGAAGTGTAGTAGGGGTTGAACCTCCCCACATTGTTGTTATTGTTAAAATAGGACTACAGAGGCTATCAACCCTATTGGATTATTAAGCCAGCACACTGTAAGTCAAGAATAACGTCACGACTGGAGCCTCTCTGCGAAAACTCCAGTCCCTTGTTCCTCCCCCACAGATGCTAATAATACTTGATAAATGGGCGCACTGAGTCATTGCTGAGGCCCCTATACAGAGCAAGAAGCTGTTTACTCGCTCTCGCTCTCTCTCTCTCTCTCTCTCTCTCTCTCTCTCTCTCTCTCTCTCTCTCTCTCTCTCTCTCTCTCTCTCTCTCTTATATATATATATATATATATATATATATTATATGGGTAAATATTTCAACAATGACAACACAATACCAACACCTCACTGATACTGCCACAAACCAGGAGCCAGTTTAATTATCTATTCGTCTAAACAATTACCAGAGCCATTAATTATCGATGGAAATATCAGTAGGTAGGTTTCATAACTCTAGTCTATTCGCTGTAAGTAGGCAAGAAAACATGACCTATAACCTCTCTAACTCAAAAACGACTAGAGTAATCCGGCTAATATATCTACCATTTGGGAAGAGTAAGTCAGGGAATAGATGTGACAATTTACAGCCAATTTGCTTTAGCCCTTTTTGAGTTACAGAGGATAGAGGTCATGATTTTTCGCCTACTTACAGTGAATAGACTATAGTATGATAATCTACCCGTTCAGCTAGATACAATACAACATTGTATAATTCTGTGCTAGCAATTTATCATACAATGTTAACCGTTTTACTGTTCTATGACGCATTCATATATTTTATTTTGGCTAATATTAGAAGAGTATATCAGGTTTAGAAGGGATATGTGGAAGGCAACAGATTAATTGAGATAGATTTTGCCGTTTAGAGTGTTAGACTTCCTTCTCGAGCTGAATATAATCGTTTAATGATAACCAGACAAAAATGAAGAAATGTGTCATACTACTGGACGGGTTAACACTATCTGGTCCGACGTCTTGGGGGTAATTATGATATTTTGTGCAACTATTATTGAGGATGTGTGCTTCCTTTTGGCATTTCGAGCAATGTATTGTTCCCTAAGCTAACACAAACGGCTTCCCGTCTTCCTTCAAACTAGATAAATGCCTACCCAGACACATTTCAAGCTATATTACATTTTTCGATAATGTCCCCGTCAAAGGTCGATTTCTTTCAAGTTACTGGCTCGCCATCGCTCGCCCACAAAAAAAATGACACTTGAGTGGGATGAAGCGTCTTAATATCGCCAACCTGATGGGGTGAAACGTTTTAGAATTTCCAAACTAATGAAGCGAAACAAAAAAGGATCACCTTCTCCTTCATGTTCACCCCTTTAGTTTTGAATCTTTAATACATTCGCCCCACTAGTCTGTCGATGTTAATACCTTTCGTGCCATTTAGTTGTCGATTTTTCCTAGCGAGCGATAGCGAGCCTACAATATAGTAGGAACCTGCCCATTTTTCAACCAAAAAAATGCACATATATTTCTTGAAGGGGGGTCTTGGGGGTATTATTTTAATGCACATATATATCTTGAAGGGGGGTCTTGGGGGTATATATATCTTGAAGGGGGGTCTTGGGGGTATTATTTTAATGCACATATATATCTTGAAGGGGGTCTTGGGGGTATTATTTTAATGCACATATATATCTTGAAGGGGGGTCTTGGGGGTATTATTTTAATGCACATATATATCTTGAAGGGGGGTCTTGGGGGTATTATTTTAATGCACATATATATCTTGAAGGGGGTCTTGGGGGTATTATTTTAATGCACATATATATCTTGAAGGGGGGTCTTGGGGGTATTATTTTAATGCACATATATATCTTGAAGGGGGGTCTTGGGGGTATTATTTTAATGCACATATATATCTTGAAGGGGGTCTTGGGGGTATTATTTTAATGCACATATATATCTTGAAGGGGGGTCTTGGGGGTATTATTTTAATGCACATATATATCTTGAAGGGGGGTCTTGGGGGTATTATTATAATGCACATATATATCTTGAAGGGGGGTCTTGGGGGTATTATTTTAATGCACATATATATCTTGAAGGGGGGTCTTGGGGGTATTATTATAATGCACATATATATCTTTAAGGGGGGTCTTGGGGGTATTATTATAATGCACATATATATCTTGAAGGGGGGTCTTGGGGGTATTATTATAATGCACATATATATCTTGAAGGGAGGTCTGGGGGGTATTATTATAATGCACATATATATCTTGAAGGGGGGTCTTGGGGGTATTATTATAATGCACATATATATCTTGAAGGGGGGTCTTGGGGGTATTATTATAATGCACATATATATCTTGAAGGGGGGTCTTGGGGGTATTATTTATATGCATATATATAATGCACATATATATCTTGAAGGGGGGTCTTGGGGGTATTATTATAATGCACATATATATCTTGAAGGGGGGTCTTGGGGGTATTATTTTAATCTTGATATAGGTCTAGGAGAGAAAGTATAATATATAGATAGTATAATATATAGATAGTATAATATATAGATAGTATAATATATAGATAGTATAATATATAGATAGTATAATATATAGATAGTATAATATATAGATAGTATAATATATAGATAGTATAATATATAGATAGTATAATATATAGATAGTATAATATATAGATAGTATAATATATAGATAGTATAATATATAGATAGTATAATATATAGATAGTATAATATATAGATAGTATAATATATAGATAGTATAATATATAGATAGTATAATATGTAGATAGTATAATATATAGATAGTATAATATATAGATAGTATAATATATAGATAGTATAATATATAGATAGTATAATATATAGATAGCTAAATAAATACATTAATAAAAAATAAATATCTGCCTGGTAGTGTTTAGTGTTGTAGCCGAGCCGTACAGTACTATGTGACCCCCTATCTGTGACAGGGGTTCTAGACTCTTTGGTTTATACTGTACGAGTGTAGTATTCATAATATCCTCTAACCGTATTTGCTCTGCGGAAGATCTTTTTGGACCTCCCCTGGTTTGCTTCATTAATTCGGAGATTTTAAGACGTTTCACTCCATTAATTTTGCGATAATATGACGCTTCACCCCATTCAGGCATCGATTATTTTATGGGCGAGTGATAGCGAGCCTGTAACTCAGACAAAAATCGGCCATCAGCAAGGATATTTTTCTATAAAAAAAATTAACAAATTTAGATTGAAGGGAGTTTTTGTGGACATCTTTTAGTTTGAAGGAAGTCTAGGAAGGAGTTTGTTAGCCTAGGGGACAAAATAAAAACTTGAAAGTGGCAAAACCAGGCAAAATCTTCAATAATAATTAAATAAAATATAATAACCCACAAGACGTAGGCAGTTATATAGTTTATTTATTTTATTTTATTTATGTTTTATTTATTTATTTTTTAAGCATGTTAAGAGTTCTGGTTATCGTTTTGCGGTTTAACTAATTGGCTACTTGTGAGTTTCAGGCTTTAAGGAAGTTGGAGCTGTAGACATCGATATTTAGCAAAATTACCATGGTTATACGATTATATTCAACATACTTGTTTATCCATTAGAAGCCTGCATAATTATAGTAGCTTTCTTTATTGGCGATGTATATGGTTCCAACTTCCTTACAGGATGAAACTCGCAAGTGGTCAGTTGATGTGTTTGCGATCATCATAAAGTCCAGGCTTTAACTTAAGGCGTGTGGTGGTGGTGGGGGGGGGGGGGACGTGTTTGCTCCCTAGACCTCTATTATACTTTAATAAAAAACAATGCCAAGATAAATTTGCAAATTGTTCTGTAGAATAATGTCCGGGGCAAAGGCCGGTTCCTCTTAAATTACAGGCCTGCTATCGCACGCCAGGCAAAAAATCGGCACCTAAATGGCACAACAAGTCTGAGTATTGACAAAGAAATGGGGTGAAGGGTCAAAAATCGCCAAACTAGCAGGTCGAACGTCGTAGAAAAAACAAAACAAACAAAACACACACTCGGGCTTTAAATGAGGGAGAAGAGGGTCCAGGGAAAAAATAAAATAAAAAAGGCCTCCCCTTAACCTGGACTGTGGTATAATCGCCCTGTATGGCTGACTTAGTGGAGTATTTATCCAAGAATCAGAAGCCCAACTGGGATATTGTGTAGTAAAACTGAGGATGATCTGGCCGTGTGACTGTGCCTTCTGCGGGTGCCAGGTGGATCCCCCCCCCCACCCCCCACACACACACACACACAGCTGGCACCCGACCACCACACACCAGCTGACAGACGCCACCACTCACACGCTCACGCGTCTTATACCTGGCATCTTGTTGTCTTCGTGTTTGTCCAGCCCTTAAACAGTGGGGCTATGGTGTTTTGTTCAGTAGTAGTAGTAGTAGTAGTAGTAGTAATAGTAGTAGTAGTAGTAGTATGAGTAGTAGTAGTAATAGTAGTAGTAGTAGTAGTAGTATATTTTGATTGATGTTTTTTTTCAGTTACCGACTTTATTCTTACCTAGACCCTTAAAAAATATACATATACAAACAAATAAAATAAACAAAATAAACTCTCCCTGATCCACCTTCTGGCTAATGAAACGATCCTTCCGACTGTTCATCAAGCTAAATGTGTAATTTTTTGTTAGAAAAATTTCCCAGCCAAAGGCCAGTACCTCCTGCAATGCAGGCTCGATATTGCTCGCCAGGAAAAATTAACTCCTGAATGGGGTCAGGCATCTTAATATCCTCAAACTGGTGGGATGAAACGACTATCTTCATCTTGTTCATCCTTTAAACGTTTCAGTTCGATGACACATTTATTTCCTTTACTCTAGCTACCATTAGACGATTGTATTCAGTTAAACAAAATCTACTAGAGTCAGAAGGTTAAATGAGATGGTTGATTCCCAGATATTGCTTCTAATGCAAGCTAAAAAAATAAAGCTAAGAAAGACGTTAGAGTGATCCCCCCACCAACAGATGGCAGAACTGTAATGGCTCACTATAGGTAGCGCCAAAGACGTTAGAGTAATCCCCCCACCAACAGATGGCAGCACTGTAATGGCTCACTATAGGTAGCGCCAAAGACGTTAGAGTGATCCCCCCACCAACAGATGGCAGCACTGTAATGGCTCACTATAGGTAGCGCCAAAGACATTAGAGTGATCCCCCCACCAACAGATGGCAGCACTGTAATGGCTCACTATAGGTAGCGCCAAAGACGTTAGAGTGATCCCCCACCAACAGATGGCAGCACTGTAATGGCTCACTATAGGTAGCGCCAAAGACGTTAGAGTGATCCCCCCACCAACAGATGGCAGCACTGTAATGGCTCACTATAGGTAGCGCCAAAGACGTTAGAGTGATCCCCCCACCAACAGATGGCAGCACTGTAATGGCTCACTATAGGTAGCGCCAAAGACGTTAGAGTGATCCCCCACCAACAGATGGCAGCACTGTAATGGCTCACTATAGGTAGCGCCAAAGACGTTAGAGTGATCCCCCACCAACAGATGGCAGCACTGTAATGGCTCACTATAGGTAGCGCCAAAGACGTTAGAGTAATCCCCCCACCAACAGATGGCAGCACTGTAATGGCTCACTATAGGTAGCGCCAAAGACGTTAGAGTGATCCCCCCACCAACAGATGGCAGCACTGTAATGGCTCACTATAGGTAGCGCCAAAGACGTTAGAGTGATCCCCCCACCAACAGATGGCAGCACTGTAATGGCTCACTATAGGTAGCACCAAAGAACTTGACAATAATCTTAACCCCTTAGCTTCTTATAACTCAAAATCAATGAAAGCAATCGGGCTGAAATTACTCTCCTTTGGGGAGTTACGAAGAGGTCAGGCATCGAATTATTGTCAAGTTCGTTGGCGCTACCTATAACTCATCTTACCTGTCAAGACCATAGTGCACATTATTCACACCTCTCTGTCTCTGTACCCGCTCAATATATCAGTACATTAAGGGGGCCCACCTCGTGTTTGTTTCCTTATTCTCTCTCTCCCTCTCTCTCTGAGTTGTATCCATTCGGCTCCATTCTTCCAACTATTTTAAGACGTTTATCCCCATCCAGGTGTCGAGTTTTTCCTGGCAAGCGGTAGCGAGCCAGCATATTTAAAAAAACAAAAAATTGACAGTAGGCTAAATTTGTACATTTTTCGATTGAAAAATGTCTCCTGCGAAGCTGGATTTCTTCAGACAATGTTGGCTCGCTATCGCTCGCCAGGAAGAAACCGACACCTGGATGGGGATAAACGTCTTAAAACAGTAGGCTGAATGGGGCCGAATGGATACAAGGCAGAGAAAGAGATAAAAGTAGAAAATTCATTATTTTTTTAGTTTCCTCGCTAGACCTCCATCAAGCTTAGAATAACACCCCCTAGACCCCCTTTCAAGAGATAAATGTGTAAATTTTTCGGTAGAAAAATTTCCCAGCCAAAGGCCGGTTCCTTTTATAATTACAGGCTCGCTATCGCTCGCCAGGAAAAATCGACACCTAAAGGGCACAAAATGTCTTAAAATTGACATAGAAATGGGGTTAAAGATCTTAAAATTGACAAACTAATGGAACGAACGTCAGAAAATCTCAAAAACAATATGCTAAACATGAGGGAGAAGGGGGGTCATAAAAAGCGAGTACTAGCCCTACAGACGGCACCACAGTAATGGCTCACTCCCACCTCTTACTTGTCATGCCCATAGTACACATTTGTCACACTTGTTTATCTCCGTACCCGCCCCAGCCTTTTAAGTACCAGTAGACTGCATGAGGTCTTTCCTTGGTCAAATGTACTGTAGTTGCTTGGTGTTAACTATTATTAACCCCTACTGGTGATGTACTTATTCATTTTATTCTGGCAACTATCAAATGATTTGATTGAGCTTAGGAAGGACGTCTACCAATCAAAAGGTTACAAACTATCTCAATTAACCCTTTTAGCTACCACGTATCCTTCCTAAGCATCATAAAATCGTCTAAAAGTAGCTGAAATCAAATGAAAAAGACGTCGACGGTACAGAAGGGGCTAAGAATAGTCCTAAGTTTGTTTGTTTTTTAGGGGGGGGGGGATTCTCTTCTCGTCATTCTACATCGATTTCTGGTCATTTAGAGGGATGTGTGTTTACCTTTCTTGTTATATGGACTTTTCAATATTATAACCATCCCCTACCCCCCCCCCCCCACCCCCCACTCCACCCACTGACAGATGGCACCCCTGTATTGGCTCGCTGACACGTCTTACCTGTCAGTCTTTAGTGCATATTTTATCACACCTTTCTCTCTTCCTACCCGCCCACCCTTTTAAACATTCTCGACTGCGTGGTGTCTTTCTTATGGTGTATGAATCTGCTTGATGTGAGTTAAGTTAAAGAAACGTGATTATATTAAATTAGTGAAAAACTAAATTGTGTTTATTGCAAATTAGAGAATTCCTTCCTGAACGTTTTATAAGCTGATATAACGTAATCGATTACATACATTGCATGCCAGTCAGCATCACGTGCTTTGTGTGAAGGGTTTGCAACAACAAATACAAAATCAACGTTCTCCACATAAATCAACAGTCGCCAATGCTGAGTTTGTGCTGAATTTGATCCTGTTGCTGTCGCTGTATAAGGTTGACAAACTTGTCAATAAACCTTCTTTTTTTCTTCTTGTGAAGAACGTCCGCCCTATAAACCCAACGCTAGAAGATGTTCTATTCTTACCTCTGTTTCTTTACTATCAGTTGCTCCATTGCAGGAGAACACTTACACTACTATCAGGCGGAAAACGTTTATATACTTCTACGAATATAGGCTCCTATATTTAGTAAGGTAGAAATATACAAAAGTTATCCGGGGAATAAGCACACATATATTGTACGTCAACTTGAACGCTTACTCAGATCTTAGTTTATATGCTACATATCGTCAGGGTACAAGTCCAATAGTGATTAGTTCAAGTCGCGAGTAATTTACTCATTCGTCACATATTTATGACTATTATATTTATTACAAGTTTATGAGTTTCTAATTCATATTTATTACTCTTGAGTTTATTCCATTTAATTATCTATTCAAGTCGTTTAGACTTATTGTTCGATTAGAGATCAAATACTGTCCTATTGTCCATACTTATCAGTGATACGTTATATACCTCGCAGTAACTATTATCTATACTTTTGCCAAGCCATTTTTGAGAGCTTGTATATTTATATCAGGACTTTATTTATTGTGATTTGAGACTTATCATCTCTTATGTTATTCATTGTCCCTTCAATTGTAACGCTATTATTCTATTTATATGAATGTTATGATTATTGTTCCAGACACATATTGAGATTGTACCCTAGTTATTAAGGAATAAAATGTGTAAAACCGCTTGTGTGTATTCTGTGTCCATTGCTTATTACCGAAGTATTGTATATAGAGCTAAGGCTACTCTTGGCCCAGTAGAGAGGAATTTCAGTTGACGATTAGCGCAGATTCCAAAGGTGGAAATCGCAATCAGTCTATATCACGTTTTCTTAGAAACGTGGCATAACAATTAGCCCTTTTAGTCTTGACATTTTAAGACGTTCGTCTCAGTAGGTTGGCGATTTTAGAACATGTGCCATTAAGGTGTCGATTTTATCTTGGTGAGCGATAGTCTATATATTTATCTATTACCAGACGCCATGAACCCCAAAATGGGTGGCCATGAATGAATCGCCCCCATGCACCTCTGTTCCCCGTCAGCCGATGCCCATCCTCCCATCCAACACAGCTTTCCCGTATATACTTCTCATCTCCATCCTTCCACATCTCTCTCGGTCTGCTGTTCCCTCTCTGTCCTTCCACCTCACTCTCGTTCACATACGTTCCACATTGCCGGACCATTTCAAGGTATTCCTTTTTACACTTTCCATCATATCCACTTCCACACCACAACGCTCTCGTACTTCCTCATTTGTATGTCTATCCCTCCATGTAACTCCACATGTACTTCTCAAGTAACTCGTGTCCACCCCTCTCACTCTTGATTTGTGTCTCTCCAACAACGTCCATGCTTCACTCCTGTATGTCAATGTCGGGATAACCACACTATCATACAAGGACTTCTTTACTTCCAACGCTGACCACCCTATTCCTTGTTACTGCTTTCAGCAATCCTACAACTCTTTTCCCCTGTTGCACTTCTTCCTCCATACTTCCAATTCTGCTCAACACACTGCCCAAATACTTCTCCTCCCTTATTCCTCCCTCCTTAGTGTGGGTGGCACCCATCTTGCAATATATTCCCACCCCTATTATGTCCAAGTCTCTAAACCAAGAGTAAACCAATTTTCCCTGCCTTTCTTCTACTTAACAAGTAAACTCTGGAACTTATGCTCCTTCAAGCTCCACGTGTCCAGACTTTTTGACTCTAGCGTACCTTGAATTTGGCTCCCTGTCACTCTTTCAACTTGGGGGAGGGGCACTTGTTACAGGCAGCATTGTCTGTTGTCTCCTTCATGCACATCGAGAAAAAAAACCCACACATATACAACTACTATAGCAGGTGTGGTGAATCTCTCAGGGGCACCATGACTGCTGCCAGGACAACACACACACACACACACAAACACACACACACACACACACACACACAGTGACACCATGGCAGCTGAGAGGATAGACAACACACACGCGCACAGTGACACTATGACAGGTGAGGAGAGAAACAAGTTGTTGTTGGCAATAATATGTGACAGGTGACAGTCTATGGCGCTATGGTGACAAGTGCAATAAAGGCACCCTCTTTCTTATCTATCTATCTATCTATCTATATATATATATATATATATATATATATGTTTATCTATGTAACTGTTTCTTTATCTATATCTACATCTATGTCTCTCCCTCTCTCTCTCTCTCTCTCTCTCTCTCTCTCTCTCTCTCTCTCTCTCTCTCTCTCTCTCTCTCTCTCTCTCGACGTGCCAAACATCAGGATAAGGTAAGGAAACATATTCTAAGTATAAAATGTTCTATAAGCAAAAGTCTAAATTTTACTTGTTACAGAAATATTGCCTGTTGAAAATGGTATTTTCTTAAGTATTTCCCCATAAGGCTGGCCTAGCTGTACTAGAGCATACTACACCCTCATCTAACTGCAATTATTTTACTATGTTATTATCAAGATATTATAATTCTGTAAGTTGCAAAATGATTATAGACATATTAGCTCACTTTGGACCTGCTGGAAACTATTTGACATGGAAGAGTCCATTACAGCGATGCAGGGGAGGACACTATATAAAACCTTCAATACCTCTTTAACCCATGGAAGGCGAGCGTCCTAATATGAGTCCGTACTGGGCGACGACGAGCATCCTCATATGAGCTAAGGCCTAAAAAAAAACTTTTAAAAGGCCCCAGTAGCACTTTAAAAAAAAAAATGGTGTTTAAGTGAGATAATTCCCCTCCATACCCTCTATCACTCCTCCACATGTGTCAAAATCCACTCCTTCCCCCCCCCCCCCTTCAATTATCACCTATTTGTCCTCTTATTCCCATATTTATTGGTGTATTTATAATGCCAATATCTCCAAACTGGTTCTAAGGCATAGTCATGTGACTAGTGAGTGTGTGGTGTAACAGAGAGTGTGAGCGAGTGAGTCAGTCTGGCTTCAGGCCTCGTGAAGGGAGGGTGTGCCTCGCTTCTGCTCCACACTTCATGAATGACCGGTCGGCAATAATTCGCGATTTTGACCAGCCAAACACAATTCCCACTTGTTTTATTGTTGTTACATGTTATTATCTTCACCAATGGGGGAGGTGTGGTGGAGTGGTCTTGCCACTGGCCTGGTAATCCAAAAGTCCCGGGTTCAAATCCCGATGTATCAATGGGAAGATATTATTGGGATGGAATTTGTGCTGTACCTGGTATCAGTGCATTACCACAAGCCCACCGAAACGTCAATACCCTCATTGTTCCCTGATTAAATAGCACTGTATGAATATTCCCATATTCAAAATATGCTATAGGGGTGCAATGCCTGGTGAGTTATCTGCTCAACAGGTGGCGTTGTGTGTGTGTAAGTGTGAGAGTCCGAGTGTAGGGGGTGAGACAGTGAAGCACGGGAAAGAGATGGCTTCAGAGATGGGGTCGTTTCGGGCCATGAGTGAGCACCGTGCCTCATGTGAAGGCAAGATGGCAGGTGCTCGTTGTACTCTACGTGCTTCACATGTCTCACTCCCTAGACTGGAACAAGACCTCACGGGCTTCACTGTTCATTGTAAAGCGGTGAATGTTAAGGCTCTCAGCCTATGCCCGAGAGGAAGTAAGTTGGAATATAGACAAAAAAATAAAAATAAAAAAATAAACGTAAATAGGTGCATATGAATAAGTAATAACGATATTAATGGTAAAATTACGATTTTAGTCAGGAATGAACCAAATTACCTTCGCCTGGCGGGACGTTTCAAATACCATACCTACGCACTTCTTACGTTAACGGCTGAGATGTAGAATTTTTGTTATAGAATATTTTATGTTTAGAATCATCTGTGTAATCATATCCTAAAGTTTGGTATCTCTATTTTGGGACACCATACATATATATATATATATATATATATATATATATATATATATATATATATATATATATATATATATATATATATATATATATATATATATATATATATATATATATATATATATATATATATATATATATATATATATATATATATATACACATATATATGGTGTGGACGATGAAGGATAAGACAGTGGTGGAATGAAAGTCACTGATTGATTATACAGTATATGTGTGGATTAAAGAATGAAGAAATCTGTGATGGATGCTAGGGTGTATAGGGGTATTGGAGGGGGTCTGTCTGATCATTATGTAGTAGTAGCTATGGTCAGGATACAAAAGAAGTGGTAAGGAGAGCTGGAGGGAGGCGAGAGGAAGGGGGAATGGTGAGGAGGGTGGAGAGGCTACAGGAGGAGGAAATCAGGGAAGAGTACAGGAGAGCAGTAGAAAGACGACTAGGTCGGTTTGACCTGGAAGATATGGAAGAAGTGAGGAGATAAGCAAGGTATTTAAGGAAGAGATCTGTGCAGCATGTGAGGAGGTGTGTGGAGTGAGGAGAAGAGGGAGGGGAGTGAAAGGTACAGCATGGTGGACAGAAGATGTAATAATAGCTGTGGAAGACAAAAAAAAAGCGTATAGAGAGTGGTTGGGTAGTAGAGGGAATGAAGATTTGGAGAGGCAGAAACGAGCGAGGTACGTGGCGAGAAAGAGAGTGGTGAAGAGAGTAGTGAAGGAAAGTAAGAGAAGAGTACATGAGGAATTTGGAAGGAATCTGAGTGTAAAATGGAAGGAGTGTAAGAAACTGTTCTGGAAAGAAGTCAAGAAAGTTAGGGAAGGTAGCAAGGGAAACAGTAAGGGTGTGAAAAAATAAGAATGGGAGAATGCTAGCCGAGAAGCAAGAGAGAGTCGAAAGATGAAGGGAGTACTTCAATGAGTTGCTAAATGTAAGGAATGAAGATCCAGCAAACATAGTTGGATATGGTATGGGAGGGAGAAGAGGAGAAGTAGTGGAGGAGGAGGTGGGGATCCGGAGGTCAGAAGTGTGGGAAGCTATGAAAAGAATGAAGTTGGGGAAAGCACCAGGAACAGATGGAGTGTGTGGGGAAATGTTGAGGTATGGTGGTGAGATAGTGATCAAATAGGTATGGAAAATTTGCAAACTAGCATGGGAGAAGGGGATTGCACCCGATGACTGGAAGACAGGCATAATAGTCCCCCTATATAAGGGCAAAGGGGAAAGAGGAATGTGTGGTAACCACAGAGGAATATGTCTTTTAAGCGTAGTAGGGAAGGTGTACAGTAGGGTAGTGATTGAGAGAGTGAGAGTGAGAACGGAGAAATGGATAGGCGACGAGCAGGGAGGTTTTAGGAAGGGAAGAGGATGTGTAGATCAGATTTTTACCATGAATTGTGTTGTGGAGAAATATCTGGAGAAGCAACAGAAGGTGTATGTTGCCTTCATGGACTTGGAGAAGGCCTATGACAGAGTGGATAGAGAAGGCATGTGGAAAGTACTTAGAATATACGGAGTAGATGGCAAGTTGCTGAAAGCAGTGAAGAGCATGTATGAGGGTGCAAAGGCGGCAGTACATGTGGAGAATGAGCAGAGCGAGTTCTTTGACCTGAGTGTTGGGTTGAAACAGGGGTGTGTGATGTCCCCGTGGTTGTTTACTGTATATATGGATGGAGTCATGAAAGAAATACTAGGAAGAGCAGTGGATGTTGGTGTATCTCTGAAAAGGGAGGGAAATGAGTGGAAGCTACCTATACTGCTGTTTGCGGATGACACAGTTCTGATGAGCGATAATGAATGGGAGTTGCAGGGTCTGGTAAATGAGTTTGGAACAGTGTGCGAAAAACGGAATTTGAAGGTAAATGCGGGGAAAAGCAAGGTTATGGTCTTCGAAAGGGGTGAAGTCACAGAGTGTGAGGTGAAGTTGAACGGTCAGGCTATGGAGATCGTCAGCTCTTTTAAGTATCTGGGCAGTGCGTTGAGTAAAGATGGGACTGTGGATGAAGAAGTGCGGGAGAGGGTGCAACAGGGGAAGAGGGTTGTAGGAACGTTGAAAGCAGTAACAAGAAATAGAGTGGTCAGTATGGAAGTGAAGAAGTCCTTGCATGACAGTGTGGTAATCCCGACACTAACTTACGGAAGCGAAGCATGGACGTTCGTGGAGAGACTCAGACCAAGAGTGAGAGCGGTGGAAATGAGTTACTTGAGAAGTGTGTGCGGAGTTACATGGAGGGATAGACAGAGGAATGAGGAAGTAAGAAGGAGGTGTGGTGTGGAGGTAGATGTGCTGGAAAGTGTGAAAAGGAACAACTTGAGATGGTTCGGCCATATGGAACATATGGGAAGCAAGAGAATGACTAAGAGGGTGTATGAGAGCGAGGTGGAGGGACAGAGAGGGCGAGGTAGACCGAAGGAGAGGTGGAAGGATGGAGTGAGGAAGTATATGAATGAAGGCGGTGCAGGTTGGGAGGAAGGGCGTCGACTGACTGGGGACAGAGGTGGTTGGGGGCGGTTCGTTCGTGGCCACCCCTTCGGGGATTATGGCGTCAGGCAATAGATGGATAGATAGATAGATAGATTTATATATGTATATATTCCCGTGCTTTCTGACTTCTAACCTCTCCAACAATTTATATTTTTGTGACAGATGACAGTCAAAGTCGTTATGTCGACGTACACCCGTTATTACGCAGATATCTTAATTATGCAACCGGAGTGTACTGTACCTATAATAATTATACAGTATAATCGTGGAAATTGCAAGCACATAATTAGACAATAATTACCTGCATATACTGTATATGACAATCTAAGCCTGTATATTTTGCTTTTGTTTGGTATAATGAAGAAAGGCATAATATATATAAATATAAATAGTTCCGTACCAATTAAAACTGTTGGCAGGTTTACAGCAGACAGCAATAGCTATATCGATGAATAATCTGTACAGTAGTCTCCAATTTGCATACCTTGTACTTTAGAAATATTGTCTAGCTAACCCCGAAAACTGTGTCAAATACCTGTCTTTAACCCTTTCAGCACGATGACCTAATGTTCGTTTTATTCTGGTTACCATCAGACGGTTTTCTTTAGTTTATGATCTACTTCTAGGACTTAAAGGGATTAACACTATCTATAAATCATCTGAATAACATGGAACTTGCCATAAACAGTATAATTCGTCAAATGTTAGCCAGAATAACAAATACAAAAAAAGTCACATCGTACTGAAGGGGTTAATGTAATGACAACTATAGTTTTCTTTCTTTTCTTTTCTTCTTTCTTCTTATTCTACTCTAGCGAATTTGCACTTAGTCGATTTGGGATTGAGAACTTTACGTACCAGTATCTCTTCATTCCTCAATCTGTTTCTACGAGTCATTCCACACATACTCCTCAAGCAGCTCACCTTACTTTAATTAATGATTGCGAAGGAGCTTTTCAAAACAAATATTTAGGCAACTATTTTTCTATCTAAAAGCACACACACACACACACACACACACACACACACACATACACACACACACACACACACGCACACACACACACACACACACACACACAGTCTAATGCAAAACAATCTTGGTTTACTCACGCTTGTTCTACTGCTGTCCACAACAAGGAGGAAGCATTCAAACAGTACGACGCCTTAAAACTCAAGAATCACATTCTTCCTATGTTTCTGCCCGGAATCAAGCCGAATCTGTTCTTCGACTTGCCATGCACTCTTTCATCAATAATAAATGCACTGAACTATCCAACTCTAGCTCTTCCCAAGCTCTCTGGCATCTAGCCAAAAACCTCTCCAACAATTTTTCTTCCTCGTCTTTCCCTCCCCTTTTCCACTCTGATGGCACAACCATCACTTCTTCCTCTGACAAAGCTGAACTCTTCACTCAAACATTTACTAGTAACTCCACCTTGGATGATTCCGGTGCTATTCCTCCCTCTCCACCCCTCTCTCTCCTACTTATGCCTAATATCCTAATCTCTTCTAAAGATGTACTTTCTACCCACTCTGGGCTTAACCCTTCTTTGGCGGCGCGCAACTTATGTCGTGTGAAATAAATATGGACTAAGTGGCGGTTCACAACTTATGTTGTGTGCCATTTTCACCACGTAATGTTGCTGAGAGAGAGAGATAAGTGGTTGGAGGAGAGTAGCAAGCATATAACTGCTCCAGACCACCGCGGCGGACCTACTGACATGAATCCCACCCTCCCCTACCCTCACGCACTCGCTACACAGGGAATTATGTAGGGAAACTACCTAATTACATGGTTTTTGCACTCGTGTTGCGCGATCATTGCAAGAAAACCAGCGGTCGTACAAGGATGGTTGGGGTGTCATTGGAAAGCTCTGTTTATGCCCTTTCAGGGATAGAGACTTGTTTTATGCTCTGGGTCTTATTTAGGCATGAAAATGATCACGTAAACAACCCTATTTAGGGTAAAAACACCCCGCTGGGCGGTACATATAAATTACCGCCTAGGTCGCTCGTAAGGTGTTAATACTTAAAAGGCCTACGGTCCGGACGGTGTTCCTCTTGTTGTACTAAAAAACTGTGCTTCCATGCTGACCCCCTGCCTAGGCAAACTCTTTCGTCTCTGTCTCTCCTCTAACGTCTTCCCTTCTTGCTGGAAGTTTGCTTTCATTCAACCTGTCCCAAAGAAGGGTGAACGCTCTCAACCCTCCAAATATCGTCCAATTGCTCTCATCTCTTGTATCTCTAAAGTTTTTTAAACCATTCTTGCTTCCAAATTTCTGAAGCATTTCTCTTCTCATAATCTGCTCTCAGATCGCCAGTATGGCTTCCTTAAGGGTCGCTCTACTGGTGATCTTCTTTCATATCTTACTAACTCTTGGTCATCCTCCTTTCGGGACTTCGGTGAGATATTTTCTGTTGCTCTAGACATATCGAAGGCCTTCGATAGAGTCTGGCACAAATCTTTAATTTCCAAACTACCCTCCTTCGGTTTCTATCCCTCCATCTGTGCCTTTGTCTCAAATTTCCTTTCCGGCCATTCCATAGCTGCAGTTGTGGACAGCCATCGCTCGCTTCCTCATCCTATAAACTCCGGTGTTCCTCAGGGTTCTGTCCTATCTCCTATTCTCTTTCTAATTTTCATAAATGATCTTCTCAACTATACATCCAGTCCCATCCATTCATACGCAGACGACTCTACCTTACACTACTCAATTAGTTTTCCAGAACGCCCCAGCCAGCAGTCCCTCAAAAACAAACTTAATGAAGCCATAGAACACTTATCTTCTGATTTAACTACAATTTCCAATTGGGGTACAGAAAACTGTGTTGCATTTAATGCTTCCAAGACCCAATTTCTCCATCTTACTACCCATCTGGAACCTTTAGAGGAATATACCTTATTCTTCAACAATACAAAAATCAATCCTTCATCTTCTCTCAGTATTCTTGGTGTCTCTTTTTCTTTTGCTCTCACTTGGAAGGACCATATTACCAATCTTACTAAGGCACCCTCCCAGAATCTGGGTGTGCTCAACCGCCTCAAGGGGTTCTTTACCCCTGCGCAGCTTCTTGCTCTGTACAGGGGCACAGTGCGTCCTTCTATTGAGTACTGTTCACATGTGTGGGAAGGTTCCTCTCACACCGCACTCCTGGACAAAGTAGAAAGGAAACCCTTTCGTATCATTAACTCCCGTCCACTCACCAACTCTCTGCAATCTCTCTCTCTTCGCCGCAATGTAGGATCTCTCTCGCTATTCTATCGCTACTACAATAATCAGTGTTCCTCGGAGCTTTCCCAGTGTATACCACCTCCTCTACGTAGGGTACATAGTACCCGTCTTTCAACACAATCCCACCCCTACTTTGTGCAACTCTCCAACCCAAGAGTGAAATGCTATTCTCAGACTTTCTTCTATTCAACTGCTGAGCTCTGGAACTCTCTCCGAGAATCAGTCTTTCCCTCTCCCTATGACTTAAATTGCTTCAAACTCTGTGTGTCCCGGCATTTTGGCTCGACCGTCCCTTGATTTTGGCCCTGTCACTCTTTCAACTCTGGGGGAGGCACTCACTACAGGCAGTTCTGCCTTTTGTCTCCCTCATTCACATAGAAGACAAAAAAAACACACACACAGAAAGTTAATTGAAGTATGTACAAATAATGAAATACTTATTTTTAATGGAAGGTTAGATAAAGTTTGTGGAATTGGAAAGGTTACAACCACTTTTAATACAACTTTGGATTATGTAATTGGTTCACCTCAGTTAATGACAAGTGTTTGTGAATTTGTAGTGTTATATTTGTATCCTATATATTCTGATGTGCATTGTGGCTTACATTTACAGTTAAGACTAGATAATAGCATTGAAAATAATAATAACAGGTGTAGTGTTAATTTTAATGATAACGATGAAGCTAATAACTCTATTTATTGTAATAATGGACATTTTACTGATAATATTAATAATGCAACTGTAACAACTGATACAGGACATTTTGGGGATCAGGTAAATCCAGGTAGATGAAAAAATAATAACAAAAATTAATATGAAATTAATATTGATTTAGGTACAGTACAGGAATTGATTACTCAGGTAGATTTAATGACTGTAGAAGAAATTAACATGAAAGTTAACCAAATCTGAATTGACCCAGCACTCAAAGTATTCCTTCCAAAGAAAAATATAAAATATATAAAGTCTAGTAACAATACAAGTATGTATGGATATGATAAGGTAAGCTTTCAGAGTAGGAAACAATATCACAAGCCTAAATATGAATATAATAGGACTAAGAATAATGTCAAGTATAGCAATATGTTATGCAAAAGTAAGAACATATACGAAATAATTAAAAATAGTTTAAATAAAAATGTAGTAATGACATTGCTCTATCCCTAGATAACTTTTATGAACATTTTAAAGGCCTTGCACGTGAAGAGGAAGATAATGAAGGTACTCAGTATGAAATTGATTTGAGTACTGCAGAGTTTCTAAATTACCCAATAACTGCCAGTGAAGTATTAAAGAATATTGATAAGTTAGAGAACAACAAGTCACCTGGAAATTACAAGATAATAAATGTATACATTAAAAGTAGCCATGATTTGCTCTGCCCATTGTATGTTAAATTGTATAATAATATATAGGATTCTGGATATATACCAAATGAATGGCTTGTTGGTAGTATAATTATTCCACTGTATACAAATAAAGGAGATAGTAATGATACTAATCATTATAGGGGGATAACATTGCTAAATTGCATAGGGAAGCTTTTTGCATCTATTTTGAATGAAAGTTTATATACCTTTTTCTATTGAAAATACTTTTGTTAATGAAACACAAGCTGGTTTTCGGCAAGGATTACAGTACAGTAGATCCTATTATCCTACTTAAATCAATAATTAACTTGCTTTGCTGGAAAACAAATATATTGTTTTGCTTGTTTGTGGATTTAGGACTACCAGAAAACCTTTGATATGGTATGGAGAAAAGGATTGTGGTATAAACTGGTGAGTCATAATGTAAATGGTAAGATATTAAGGGTAATTAAATATGTGTATAACAACATTAAATTTAATCTTGTGTTATGTTCAATCAACAGGTGTCTGACACATTTATAATATTATGTAACAAGGGTGTAAGGCAAGGAGAAAACTGTTCACCTTTACTGTTTGACTTTTTTGTAAATGATATAGAGGAACACTTACTACAGAGTAACTGTATTTTTTAACTTTCAATGATTATGTTCTTGATACATATCTTAAATTATATATATTAATGTATGCTGATGATACAGTAATATTATATGATAGTGAAGATGGGATGAGAAGTACCTTGTTAGCATTAGAGGCTTATTGTAACAACTGGAAATTGAAAGTAAACTGTAGCAAAACCAAAACAAACAACAAAATAGTAGAGGAAGAGCTATAACTGGGAGCTATAACTTTAAATTTGGGACAAGAGACATCGAAGTGACAAATGAATATAAATACTTGGGTTTAACTTTCAATTACAATGGCAGATTTCGTCAAAGGAGAATTATAATAAAAATAACAAGATACAAGGGCCATGTATTGTGACGTCTACCAGCGTTGGCAGAATCGCCTCTCGTTAGCCACTAGCGCTCGCCAGGGACATCGAAATGAGCTACAGTTATCAGAGAATGTTGTTCTTGCTTTCCTAGTAATCGCATTGTCACAGACAGTCCAGTGGTGGTCTTTGTTTTCGTCTGTGACAACGGGAAGTATTTTATATCATTAACCCGTCCAGCCCCGGCTAGTTTTGTATTGTTTGTTCACCAGAACCCGGCCAGTTTTCAAAAAATTGTTTTATTCCAGAAACAATAGCGAATGGGTTAGGAATGAAGAAAAAACCACGAAAAACCGCTCAAAAAGCTTAAAGAATGGTCCTACAGAGCCCCCGAAAACGTATTTTACAAGAGTAAAAAATTGAAGGCAATTACCCCAAAAAACCAGGTTATTGCGCGCTCACGCGCACGCACGTGGACTTTGAGAGTTTTCAACCATCGGCACGGTTGTGTGGGATACGTACACAGTTCCCATACAAATCTGAGCCCTCTTGAGTGGCTACACCTGAGGTTACGGTCGGCACAATTAGGGTGACGCGCCAGGTGCGTCTCTGGGGCTGTGCGTTACATACATCGCCGACGCGCCAGGCACGTCGCTGGGGCTGTACGGGTTAATAGAATATAAGATGCATTGTGTAAAGTTAAAGAGAAAGAGCGATGTAGGCAGCGTGGTGGTAATATGTGCGTGTGTATGTATGTGCTGCCTCCCTCGCTCGGAGGAGTTTTCCTGCTCGCGCGCGGGCTTTCCTACGCCCTTGATTGGCTGGCGGATCCTGGCGCGTCCTAAGGACGCCTGCTGTCTTGTGACGTCTCGGCTCGTGATTGGCCGACCATCGCGCCTTTGCGGGCTCCTGTGTAACTAACCTCCTCCATGAGGGTTCCCAGGAGCTGTCCTCATCAGGACAGGCTTGGCGCGCGTGCTTCTAACATCCCCTTGCATACTCTCCCCCCTATCACCACCTTTGTCACTATTTCTCTCTCTGACCTTCTTCTTTTCCATTACTTCTCGTCTTTATTCAATTACTTATCCCCTTGGGTTCTGCATACGGTTTCCATAGCCGGCCCATTGTATTGCATGCGCCGTCCTCAGAGATATTTACATGTACTTAGAATAGGTTTTGAGGGTTCTTAGTTAGTATAGGTTAAGAACTAAGTGTCTCCATTATTGATTTAGTGTTTCTGCTCTTTTATTTAATGCTAGACTGGGATAAGGTAACTGTAGTCGTTGTCTCCGATGTGTGTACGGTTTGCCTATACCTACACGACTTCGACCGGTCCTGTGGTAGCCTGTGTTGTCTTTTCGGTGCATCCTTTGCGAGTGCAGCATTGTGTTGACTGAGGGTTTTGGCCTGTACCAGTTCCACACTTTGCTGCCTCTTTGCTTGTCTTTTGAGGGTCGCCAGGATAGAACCAGATACTCGTGATCTGGATCTATCGAGAGAGCACCCTAGTCAATTAACGTAACTTAAAGGATGCAGTCTTAAGGACATCGCTAGGCTACGAGCCTGTCTTGCTCAACCCCAGTTCCTTACCTAGAGTATCCCAGCTAGACATTATTAATTGAGTAGACACTTGTTAGTATTTAATATAAGCTCTTTGATATGTACGCATTTTTATTCACAGCATTTATTAGTCTAGGTTGTTGTTGAGTCGCACAACCATAGTAGACTGTTTCGTTGATGAGGAAGTACTTCTTTTAGTGTCGAGCATTGCTACCGTTGCGCATTTATAGTATTCTCGTGTCAGTTAACATTATATGTCCTATCTTTTGGTGTATTCCATTTACACGTGTGGTGTCCTGCCTCCTGCCTTTATATAGTTCAAGATTAGATACGAGCATCTTATGAGCATCAGACTTTCTTCAGAAGTTTCCAGGTCTATGCTGTAGGACTATACTTCACTTTCTTTCAGATAGGAGTGAAGAGTTTATTGTTGTTTAGAGTAACTGTATTAAAGCATCTTTTTATTGTATTAAATCTTGCAGTGATTTAATTGATCTTTCCATAGATTCCTTTTTATGCATTCTAACGTAACTTGCATCTTGTTTGTTATCAGGCTATACCAGTGGGGGTTAGCCTGAAGTAGAGTACAATTATGCCCAGTTAAGGATACCCCGCTATCGCAGATTAACTCTGGAGGGTATAAGTGTTTTGTTCGCCGGCATATAAGTTCGAGGGTTTGGATCTAGCGTACCGTTGTTGCATAGTGCCCTATTACTAGTACAATCATTAAGTGCCCTTGTTTTATTCGTAGCCCCGGTCGTAACAGTATTCATTGATCAGTAAATGCAGACCATTTCATTTACAGTTAATATACAGCTTGAACTGTTTAAATCAATGATTATACCAGTCATGGTGTATGCTGCTGAGGTATGGGGACATTATGTTATTCGAGAATTAGAACAGCTTCGTTTGAAGTTTTTAAAACATACATTATATGTTCATATTATACAATAATGACATGGTGTATGGTGAACCTCGTGAATATCCTATAGACATAAATATTAAGTGTGCAATGATGGGTTACTGGGCGAGATTAATTACTGGTAAAGCAAGTAAATTAAGTTATATAGTGTACAAGTGTTTGTTAAATTTGGATCAGTTTGATGTTTTTACTTCACCTTTGTTGAATTGTATTATGGTATTTGTAATGACTGTGGGATGTCTGGAGTTAGTAAACCCAACCTGATTCAGATTGGCAATAGAACAATTGTTTAAATACCAATGGATAACAAAATGGAATGCTAATTTATTCAGCAAAGGCATACTATGTATGCCTTATGTAAGGCATACTATGTATAATATGTAAGGGGTTGTGCTCCAGTTTTTATTGTAAAAGTCTGAGCAAATAACCTTAATTCAATTCAATTCAATTCAATTCACACACACACACACAGTCACACCATTATATAGTATTCCCGTAATTAAAAAATAGACATTGCTCACTATTAATATTTTATTAAGAACTTAGATATATGTTTACGAAACACCATGTTCATCATTATGTTATCACATAATTATAAATATTATTATGCATCATCACATCTGGATGTTAATGATTATTATAAGTGGACAGCGTTAAGCATAAATGACAAACTGTACGAGAGGAAGGGGAGGAAAACAACAAACCTAATTATTAGGGGAAACTAACAAAATGCCTTATGATTGTTGAGTAAGGGCTTCCACACTAGGAAATATTTTTATCATATCAAGTAATGGATATCTAGAATCGTGAAACGAGGTTCCATCGTGGCTAGCTAAAATCCTTACCGGGGCACAATAAGGTCACTGAAAATCACTTACCATTTACACCTATTGATCTTCGATGGTTTCAATGGGCACCGGTAGAGAATTTGGAAAGCCTCGATGAGCACTTATGAGCCTCGTTTGTAGCCAGTAATCACATGGCTTGGATAAAATGTCTGCTACTGGGAATGTCTCTTTTAGGCATAACGTTTCTATAACTTCTTCTATATATTTCTATAGAGTACCACCTTGTTTTCAACAGGTCTAAGAGACTTCATCCCTTTGTTTGCAACTGTTGTTGAGGGATAGTTTTATTTGCAACAATCTGTAGTTCTAGTTCCTTGTTTGCAACAAAGAACCTCTATTTTACTAACAACCAAGTTTGCAACTGATTATCGTGTATCCTCTGGAATAGAATTGACCAAACTTTGACTCAAACTACACCAGAGCATCACCACTCCACCTCCACCAACCAGGGTACTGCCGAAGGACCTGACTGGAGTTTCTCCTCAGTGTCATCTTCAACACCTGTCGATGGAGTCAAATACGAGCCATTTTGATCGGGTTACCTCAGTTGAATCTCTACCTCAGTCTGAAGATGATTAACCCTGAGTATTGGATTCGTAATGTTTTGTTATTTAGTATGACGATAGAGGTGTTTGAATAAATTTAATTTAATTCATCTGTGTGTTGGGTACGTTGTATGTATGCTTCACTACCCCACCACAGAGTAGAGAGCATTAATCTAGCTATATATGTATGGACTTTGTAAATACAATATAGTTTAAGCTATCTCAGTGCGAGCTACTTACTCAGTAAACACCCACAATTATAATAAGGAAATATATATTTGAATTCGTTAATCATGAAATTTGTAGATGGAACTTTATTTTTGGCTTCACCAGAAGTAGAGAAGAACAAAATATTAATAATGACATAAAACACGCAATTAACTCAAACTAGTAACCAGCTTATTTATTAACTCTTACTTAATGACCATTACTAATTTGTATGGATGTAGTTCCTGAGATACCCTAAAACAGCAGGAAGTAGAGAAGGAAGAGCCAGGGGGAGATTATAAAGATGTGATTGGACGGTAATGTGAAGGAGGGGGGAAGACGTGATAAAGAGAGGAAACGGACACAGGAGAGAGAGAGAGTCTATATGTGTGTGTGGGTGGGTGTATTTGTGTGTGTGTGATTGAGAGAAAATGTGATGCAATAAGGAGAGCATTTATCGTCAATTTCGAAGGTCAGCATTTTTCCGCTAACATTTCTGGGATATTTGGCATTAGTATCAGAAACTACACGGAAAATAAATGAACGTTCTGAATGTGAAAACAAAAATAATCTAATAAATATTTAAATCGTAAGATTGTCAGTTCAAAGTTGCCGGCAAATTTTGAGGGAATTGTGATGGGAGAGAGAGAGAGAGAGAGAAACTGTTTGTGCATTAGAGAACCATTATGATTCTGATTACAGGGAGGGAATTATGAAGTGAGAGAGGGCGAGAGAGAGAGATGCCGTGATGACTTTGATTATAGCATACAATAGAGGAATGGTGAGGGAGAGATGGTGGTGATGATGATGATGATGATGATGATTATAGTGCGGGAGTATATAGGGGATTTGCCAAGGAGAGAGAGAGATATTGTTTGTGTGTGGGAGTGTGTGTGTGTATGTGTGCGTGTGTGTGTATGTGTGTGTGTGTGTGTGTTATAATTGTATGGATGTATGAATGAGTGAACTAGTAAGTGAGCTAGGGGTTAACAAAAAATCTTTATATATAACCCTACGTGTATGTGTAAATTAAGAGGACGTTTTTTGTGTTTTGTTTTTTTCTGGACCACCTACTCTCTCATGTTTAGCCCCATTAGTTATATTTTCAACACCTTCACTCCATTAGTTTGGCGATTTTAAGACCGTTTGCCCTATTTCTTTGTCAAAATTAAGACCTTTTAAGGCCATTTAAGTTTTGATATTTTTCCTGGCGAGCAATATAGCAAGGCTGTAATTTAGGAGGAAGACATTGAGACATTTATCTACAGAAAAAATATACACATTTATCTTGAAAGGGGTTTGGGAGTATTTTTTTTCAACTTGATAGCGGTCTAAGAAGTGAACTAAAATTGCTTTAGAAAACGAAATGTAAAGCCTCAGAGGGGGAACTGAAGCAAATCTGCTGAGTCACAAAAAACGCAAGATTAAGCTCATAAAATTGATCTCGAGGTTCTTAGTACTAGCAACAAGGGGACTGAGAACAATAATGAGGATGGCAAGGTAGCGCATTTACCAAGATGGATATGACTACCAATGATAGTATTTATTTTGTGTATTTGTTTATTCATATTTGTTCTGCGAGGTTGTGATCCAACTCGCTTATATATTCGTTCTATAAAGCTTCTTGTTTAGAATGCTTAGAACCAAATCCTGCCCGACAGGAACACAACTAGCACTTAACAATGGTCTTTCTGGGTTACTTATTCACACTATAAACACAATAAACACACGGGATAATTACACTAGTTTATTATTATTTACATAGAGGTACATATCATAATCACATGGATCCCAACTACAGAGTGTGAGTCCAATGTTTAAACAAGGTGACTGGGAAAGAGTTAACTAAATTTTACTCCTTCATGAATTATTATGTCATTTACAAAGCATCAAACATGAAATATACAATTATAGAAAATACACACATAAGATATGATGACAATACCTATACGGGTCAAGTGTATAATGAGAGGAATAAAATTTATTAAATGTGGGTAGCTGAGATCATCTACTCAGGTACGCACAGTAAGCGAGGCTCGAAATACAAATAGGCTGCCTGGCTAGGTCGGTGATCAACGGTGCCGCGGTGTGCGGTTAAGGTGAAACGGACTGCGGTCAGGCTAAATGAATACTTGATTTAGTGCAACGTTAATTCGACAACATAGGATATGAATTTCAATTTACTCTTGTTGGAAAGGGAATTAAATTTACAATTTAATCATATAGGATTAATTGTGAGTAATCTCTCACACGACACATGAAAAATAACTTCAATAGTAAATGAGCTAAAATCACACTCGAGAAGGAATTCAGATTCACCAAATATATAGTGAAACTATTATAGCGGAATAATAGCTATACTGTAGAAGCAGTGAGTTTGAATAAATTAACAAACCACTGTAAATAAATCAGACACAGAACAAAGTAGTGACGGATGAATAGCCGGAACGAGGGCTAGTGAGTTATAAAATAAGATACAGACGCAGAACAAAGTAGTGACGTATAATAACCCGAAGACAGGTTGATAAAGTATATAATACAATTAAGACACAAAACTATGTAGTGTTTCATAATTAGCCAAAATAGAGGTTGATGACTATAGGAACGTACAATCGGAACTCCTAGCTTCGGTGGTGAAATAATATCATTAACCGAATATCGTAATTGATCGAATTATCCACAAGAACTAATATAGGAAAATAAATCCTTGAACAAAGATTAATTCAACTCAAAGGAATGGGTTTTTACATTAAAAGTGGGCGAATTAATACACTAAGTGATCTCTGATATAAAATGGACGAAGCACTGTCCTGAGTTTGAGATTAAATTTAAGGAAGGAAAATTGCTCTCGTTACACACTCCACTTCGAACTTGGACAGTCAATCGATAATAACACAAGGGAATAAAATCTGTGAGTATTCACTAAGTATTACGTACAGTATTGGTTCTTTGACGCAAGTGAAAAATGCAGATAATGTTGACTTGGACCTAGATTGGTTAGTTCACAAATAATACATAAATAAATAAACTGCACAGATAGAAGTTAGGTTCTCGTACTACGCGAACAAGTTGGGCAAAGAGAGTCCAGAGATGGCCTCTAAAACATAGTTAAATTGAACACTCGCATATTTTATATTACCTTCACAATAATTCCCAAAACATAGTAACACAGAGACACTTAGGGTATTGGTGGTAAAGAGAAGTGATATCCAAGAGAGGGGATCTGGTCGACGCAAGACTCGTATTTCCTCCTTCGTCTGGACACCAATGGGAACTGCCTCTCACACACAACTAAAGACGGTATCTTCTAGTTCCTCTAACACACTGCTGGGTCACCACACTCGAACTCTTTATAGGGAGAATGGCTAGCCCTATTCGGAATAACTCCGACACAGTACTATACCCACTAAAAGCTAATGCCAGTGGAAGGTATTTCCTTATGTTTGCTTACCGATCATAAATTTCAGTCAGGCTATATTTGGATTATAGTTTGAACCTAATTTACTCTATTTCGGAATAGTAGGGACATGGGGTTTTCGATCTTTTAATTACTGTGCAGCTAATAATGATCTTAAGAATACAATGGACATTGGAATATATGGGTATGGTTATGCTTTATTTCTTAAGATTACACTTCTATTTTAGAAAGCTTGCATGGTTGCAGGATAAATGTTTTGCATGTATTTATCTTTCTCCTGCTTTTCAACATTACGTGCTATGCTTTCATTACTCTTTATTAATCAGCTATTGTGGTTACAGGTGATTTTCTGTACTGTAGAGATGATTCTTTTGGTCCCATCTGTCAAAATATGACATTTGATGAGGAATTAGCACATATTCTTCATCATAATTCATATCTGGTTCCTGGGATGGGTACATCTCTTTCACGCATCCTGGATCCTGTGATTGGTCCAGGGGGGACCCCTGTGATTAGTCTGGAAACAGGTTATGCTCAATCAGTCGCCCTGCATTATCTGTAGGTCCCGGTAGGTGGCGTTGACATCGGTGCGTTGTTTGTTGGTCCCATGGAGAACGTATATCATTTATGGGGAACTGCGTTAATTCATTCTCGGTCTGGATGTGGGTCCTTTTCTTCGTTCTCTTCTTCTTCTCCTTTATTTGAGCCTTCCTGACTCTGGTTGGTTGAGTCTCTTCCCGGTTTAGGAGTGTATCTGATGCCCCTTTCCCACTGGTGCGACAACTCACGATTTTCGTCGCCGACACCAATAAATTGGCACATTCGTGACATGTCTCAACACCTCTCATGAAAAATCGTTTGACTCTCAAGGCCTCTCAAGGCCTCGCAAGGGCCCTCACGGGTCGTCGCAAATGTTCGGACCGTTCAAAATTTTGGACGAGGACTCACGAGGATTGGTTGCCCTCGCAAGCATCGTCGAGCATCGCCGAGGGATCTGCGAGGGTTTCTGCGATCATCTGCGACATCGGCGAGACATCGCGGAGTTTGTCGCACAAAAAAAAATAGTTGAAATTTTCCAAAACGTCGCACGACAGATCGGCGATGCTCTCAGATGTTCCGAGAACATCGACGATCATCGGCGATTTCCTCGTCGATTAGTCGTCGACGTGCGCACGAATACTCGTCGAGAGTATACCCGCCAGGGGTATGCTCTGCACGAGGCCTTGCGACGTCGCCGAATGCTCAAGACACACCTCGCCGAAGCCAAAGAGGACCTTCGGCAAGGTGTGTAACAACAAGGGAATATCTACCTGTCAGCGTGTTTGTTTTTCAGTTGTCTGTTGTTGTCGCACTGACACTTGAGCTAGCAATATTTACAAGCAATTATGGTGTGAAACGTACAATAATTTAAATATATTTAATTATAAAAAGCCACATATGTTTAACTTTACTATATTTACCTATTTATGCAAAACATTCCCACATCGCCCTTGTATTGAGTATTGTTCACATGTGTGGGGAGGTTCCTCTCACACCGCTCTCCTAGACAAAGTTGAAAGGAAGTCCTTTCGTATCATTAACTCCCGTCCACTCACCAACTCTCTGCAATCTCTCTCTCTCCGCCGCAATGTTGCATCTCTCTCGCTATTCTATCGCTACTATAATAATCAGTGTTCCTCAGAGCTATCCCAGTGCATACCACCTCCTTTACGTAGGGCACGTGGTACCCGTCTTGCAACTCAATCCCACCCCTACTCTGTGCAACTCTCCAACCCAAGAGTGAAACGTTACTCTCAAACTTTCTTCTACTCAACAGCTGAGCTCTGGAACTCTCTCCCAGAATCAGTCTTTCCCTCTTCCTATGACTTAAATTGCTTCAAACTCCGTGTGTCCAGGCATTTTGGCTCGAACGTCCCTTGATTTTGGCCCCGTCACTCTTTCAACTATGGGGGAGGCACTCGCTATAGGCAGTTATGCCTTTTGCCTCCCTCAATCACATAGCAAAAAATAAAAAATAAAATAAAAAGTAACAGTGATAAATAACTTGCTCAGGTTAAATTGACGGGAAAAGCGTTCCTGTGACAGCAATTCTCCGTTTTCGTTTTTCATCTTATATGCATCAAGTACCCAAGACATTTGTCCATCTCAATTCTTATAAATAAATCAAAAGAAACACACGGCTTAAAGCAACTCATAACTTTTATCATATGCCTTTCATTATAATCAAAATTGTTCACCGTGTACCTTTGCGAGTATTTATTTTCCTTACTCGACTGATAGGTTTACTCATATATTAATTACCTCTTATATTCTGAAGTACCCCCAAAATAAGATGCGTAACTTATAAATATTTTCTGTCATACAGCTCAACCAGGGAGAACACTGTATAAAGACTTCCACGTCCAATAGTCCTAGGCCTGACCTATATTTTAAGTAGAGTGACTGTGCCCTGCTCAAATTTATTTTTATATTTTTGAAAGCCAAGACAAAATTGTATTGCCAAATAAATTGTGTATGATTTTGATTTATTGTATTTAGTTTATAAACAATAATAACATTAA